>PVJC01011154.1:0-42404 GCA_004026665.1 Murina feae
CTTTAAGAGGAATACCCAGGTTAGAACAAAGTGGAAAGAAAGAAAAAGATCTTTCTCACACATTAGTGAACTTATTTTTTTAGAAGAAATGTGTGCCTATTCTGCTTAGTCAGTGAAGGCAGAGGATAAGAAAAACAACGTTGAGCATTTGAATATTTGAAAAATAAGGAACTCAACTCAGTGGTTCTCAACCTTCTGGCCCTTTAATACAGCTCCTCATGTTGTGGTGACCCCCCGACCATAAAATTATTTTCGTTGCTACTTCATAACTGTAATGTTGCTACTGTTATGAATCGTCATGTAAATATCTGATATGCAGGTTGGTTTTAGGGGACCCCTGTGAAAGGGTCGTTCAACCACCAAAGGGGTCACGACCTACAAGTTGAGAACCGCTGCCTTAACTGAATAATAATAATGATAATAAAGACTAGCACATTGATCAAACCAGGCCCCAGCCCACAGGAGCTCTGATCAGCCCCCAGGAGCAGCCCCCAGGCTCAGCTGATCCAGGACTCGGAAGCCCCTCAGACTCACCCTCACCTGCCGGGGACAGAGGGCGGCTCCAGTTCTTCACTCTCCCACTCCCTGTAGGTGACCTATCTGACCTCTCTAACCTCCAGTGTTCTCAGGGCATGAAAAAAAACACCTGTCTTTGAGGGTTGCCACGGAGCCTGTCCCAGAGCCTGCAGTGAGCTGGGTGGGTGGCCAGCAGCATTAGGTACTTCCCCTTCCCCATCTCCCATCCCTAAGGTTTCAGCCAGTGTACAGACAGCTGGCCGTCGCACAGGAATCCTCTTCTGCTGCCCCGAGAAACAGTCATCAAACATGGGCACAAGGACGAAAATAAACACCACGAAAATAAACACCAAAACACCATTTTCAGTAGGAAAAACACACACAAAAAACACTACAAATCAATACAAAACAGCTATGCCATATCCTTACCTTACCGCTTTATAACTAACCATTGATGTGCATGGGCTAACAAAGGAAATGTCTTCGAGCTATATCACTGAGTGCCAAAACCTTAAGAAATAACACATTCTGGTGATTTGTTTAAAATGAGAACTAAACCCACACATCAGGATACGTTTCCACAGGATGCCGGAAAGGACGTCCAAGAAGAGACTTGAATCTAACTCCGGTTTCTCAACCTTGGTTCACGATCACCCTCTAAAGCGCCTCTGAGGACACGTGCTTCCTAGCCACGCCCACCACCGCCAGACGTTAATGCCACAGACCTCCCTCCGGTGGGTCTGTTTGTGTCCCGTGGCCTTCACCTTCGGAGGGCCACACACCACTGACAGCCCTGGGTTACTCTTTCCATCCAAGAACCAATCCCCCACTGCAGATGGATGCGGAGTCTAATTCATACGTGACTTGTGTGATTACAAAGTAATCATTTTAAAAATCCATTCCTCGTTTGTGGATGGGACTGCCGGTGAGGCCCGGGTGGTATTAAGAGAAATGCAGACACAGACTTCAGCCGCGCTAATATGTTTACGTTTGTGCGAAACAGATGTTGACATGAGCAGAAAATGTGCACCAGAGCTGTAAGGGCAAGGCTTACTTACCTCAGATTGTACTGAGTGTGCCTAGTGTCCCTTAGTGCCGTCTAACTCCTAAAAGCTCCCCATGGAGCAATGTCCCAATGACCCTAGGGACCCGCTCAGAGCCCAGGGCCAGCCTGTCTTGGTCTCCGGGTTTTCTTCCCACCCGCCCTGGCCAAACCTCCTTTGCAGCTGGCTTCCGCTTCACCCACTTTGGGGTGTCTGAAGACCCCACCCCTGGACCTCTTCTCCTCTCTGTGCGCATTTCCTGGGTGATCTTATCCAGTAGGGCAGCCTGAAGACCATCTACACCAGAAGAACTTCCAAATGATCACTGCAGTCCAGACTTCTCCTCGGCCTCAACAGTCACCTCCCCAAATGCCTACTCAATGTCATTGCTTGAACACGTTCAAAATCTCACAGTTAACGCGTCCAAAACAAACTTCATCGCTTCCCCAAACCCACAGCTTCTAACCCTCACTTTCTCACTTAACACCGGTTCTTTCTTTCCAGTGGTTTAAACCGAAACCTTGGAACCATCTTCGAGTTCTCTCTCAAACCTGACACATCCAATCCATCACAAAACCCCAGTGGTTTCACTCTTGAAAACACCCAAAATCCAACTGTTTCAACCATGTCAATACCTATTACCTTGGACAAAGCCACCATCATCTCTCGCTTGTATTATTGCAATAATCTCTTTACTCATCTTCCTCCCTCCGTTCTTGCTTCCTGTTTACCTGCATCCCCCTCATCCGTTCTTAATAGAGTAAGAAAGTGATCCTTGTAAGCATTAAGCCAGGTCGTGTCAATTATCTGTTTCTTGGTCTCCAATGGCTCTGCCTGGCCCTCAGGGTCAGCTCATGCCCTGTGCCCTTGACACCCCTCACTCCAGTCACCTTTCTGCCCCCATCTCCAGTACCCCCCTCCACACACACTCTTCCCAGCCACACTGACCTTTCCCATGGCCCTGAACTTCAGGTGTGCTCAGGCCCCAGGGCCTTTGCACTTGCTCTGACTGCCGCTGGATGCTCTTTTACCAGAAAGCCACACGTTTGCTCCGTCATCTCTCCCAGGGCTTTGCTCACATGTCCTCTCCTAATGAGACCTTCTCTGCCCATCAAATTTTAAATTACAAATCTTCTAAATCACTGCAGTTTATGACTTGGTTTTGTTTGCTGTTTGTCCCCCCAACTAGAATTAAAATGTGATGAGGGCAGGGATGTGTGTTTACTACATTTCCCACTGGACCTCCAGCTCTGAGACTGGTAGCTTGCACAGTGTAGGGCATTCATTCAGTGAATGGACTCCTTACCTTGTCATGTGCCAAAAGGTTCCAACATGAAGGAAGTGCCCTACACACAGCCCTTCTGTCCCCTCACAGGTCACTAAGCTTAAAAATACTACATACACTCCCTCCCTCCCTCCCCATCATATACACACCATGCCACCAGGGGTCCCTGAGCAACTCCAAGGCCGGCGGCCACTTCCTGTGGCTGAGTTAGCAAACACCACCAGTACCAGATGCTTCCTGAGCTCACCAATCTGCCGAAGGGCAGCCAAGGACAAGAGCCCCCCTGACGGCCAGACACCCACTTTTCTCCGTAGCTTCACCTGAGCCTTGCAGGTCCTAGGGTCCAGCGAGCTCTGAGCTCCATTCATGGAAAACTCTAAAGCTGCCTTCCTCCCTCCACCAGAATCCTCTCCTCGACTGGTATGGAAGAGGCCCAGAGTGTGACAATGGAACATCTTGACCGAATTTCCTCCAGGCAAGCTTTCCTTGGGCTTCCTCCCTCCAGCACACCCATCCCTCCCGCCAGACCGAGTTGGAGCCAGACCTCTCAGTGACTTGGTCCGGCGCAGAGCTGGGCCTTGAACCGGAGCCCAATTCCAAGTTGCACTGTTGCTTGGGGCTGACTCCGCGCCTGTCACCAAGAATGACAACAGTTCCTTCCATCAGAGCCTCTGGTGGCAAATGAGGAACAGGCTGATTTAGCAGGAAATCGGATCTCCTTGAAGCTCTTCTGAAGTTCGATGAGAAAAAGGTCTCTGTAGTGATTAATAGGAAAGGACACCTACAATCCATTGGGACTTGAAAATTCTAAAACACCAAGAAAAAATGCCTCCAAAATGAAGGTTGTCCAACGGCATAGGATTCATCTCCCGCCTCCCTAAATCAGTGCTGCCACAGGGTTCTTTTTGCTGCAAACTCCCTGCGAAGGGGGTGGAAGCAGCGGAGAGTGCTGGTCCCAGGCAGGGACCCCACATGCACCTCTGGCTGGCTGTGTGTCCTGAGCAAGTTTCTTAACCTCTCTGAGGTTTCACTTTCTTTATTTGAGACGTGAAATCCACCTTGCCAGGCTGTGGAGAAGATAAGTGAGAAATCCTATGTGCAAGCCCTCTGTAACCCTTACAGGACTAAAACAAGGTTATTACATATAATCAACACCATGTACGTCCCAAACTCTCTGCGCGCGCCACGGGCAAGACAATGGGGAGAAATGAAAGACAGCCATCGCCCTTGCCTTTAAGAAGCTTAAACTTCATGGAGAAGCATGCGCAGAGCTGCGGAAGATTCAGTATTTGCAAAGCAACGTGAAGGAAAGCGCACACCTCCGTCTGCTGCTTCCCTCCCCGTGTCCCTGGGGTCTGCCTGTTTGGACTCTAGAATCTGCCTAAGTATGCATCAACCTGGCTACTTCCTGGGCTTCCAAAGGCTCAGAGCTGTCAGGAAACTAGGTCTTCAAAGCCAAGCCAGAAGGAGTGGCAGGGCCTTCGGAGTCCACCTTTCCCCCACTCAGGTCCAGCCAATGCTGACCTCACCCCATCACCCACCAAATGCTGCCAACAGCCTTCCTTGTCCACTCGCCCCCTTCCCAAGGATGCCCACGCAGCACCCATTGCCTGGTTCACCTCCAGTGAGGCTTGTACAGAACACGCCCACAGAGTCCTCAGGCCAGCTAAAGAAAGAGGAAAGGGGGCGACAGGAAAGAGGATTCAAATGCAGCCATTTAGCAAAAGCAGAAAAGAGGAAGCAGAGAAAGTGGGGGGAGGGGGGGAATCAAAGGGGAATGAGGAACATAAATAGCTATCATTTGACATCAAAGGGCTTTGCCTCACAGTCTCCGATCTGCGCCAACCTTCTGCAGGGCTGAGTACGGAAGGCAGGGAATCTTACACTCCTTTCGGAAAAGGGCAAACTGAGGCTTGACAAAATCTCACAGGTGGAGCAAGCGGTAGGGCTATGAACTTGTCTCCTGATCTCACATCCAGGGCTTCTTCCACAGCCAGGGACCGCGCAGCCTCCACTAAGACGCAAGGGCACTGGGAAGCAGCTAACGAAGTGAGGGTACCATTCCCAAAGCCTGAGTGTGGGAACTGCCCGAGTGTCCATCAACCGCTGAATAGATAAGCAAATGGGGTGCATTCATACAGGGGGAAATTATTCAGAGGAATGAAGCAGCCCTGACGTGCCACGGCATGGGTGCACCGTGAAGGCAGCGCGCTAAGTCAAAGAAGCCAGAGCCAAAAGCTCACATCCCGTTTGGGCCCATTTACATGAAATGCTTGGAACGGTCAAATCCACAGAAACAGAACACAGACTGCTGGTTAGCAGGAGCTGGCGGTAGCGAGGGGAGAGGGGAGTGACTACTTAAGGGACATGGGGCTTCTCTTTGGCTAAGGATGAAGTTCAGGAACTGGACAGCACAATACTGTCAGTGGTCTACACATCACTGAATTCTACAGTTTTAAAAGGGTTAAAATTGTGAATGTTGTGTTATGTGGGTTTTACCACACATTTTTAAAGTGTGGGGGGGGGAGAGGCAGAGGGGAGAATGGAAAGAAAAATGAAGAGAAGTTTGGACACAGGGTAGGAGGATTGAGAAGTAGCCAGAAGTTCATAGGGAGTCATGAGTTTCCCTAAATCTGCTGCTCCTCTTACCCCCTGAAGAGGTAGTAAGAGGCCTTCATGGGTGGGGCTGCAGACAAAGACAGAGCCACCGGCAGCCAGGGAAGGAGAGGGCAGAGGGCAGAGGGGAAGGGCTCAGACCTGATCCCAGTGGGAAATGCGCAGCGCACACTCACCTACCTGCCCTGCGTACGGAGAGAACCATTCCGTCCCTCAACAGGAACCCAGCTCCGGGCCGCCATTGTCACTGGTACGAGGGACACTGCAGGGCTCAAATCCCTGGCCTCGCCGCTTGGCCTAACTCTACCTCACCCTCTGAGGGTAAGAGTGCTCAGCCTCACTGGCTGGTGTAACCTAGTTTAGTACAACCTGGGGCTCCATCCGCCAAGTGTAAACATAAACCAATAAATGAACCGTTCTTCTCTGATTCTTAGCACATTTTAATCACATGCGGTGGCTGGGTAGAGACTAGAGAGCTACGTGAGACACAGGGTAGAAACAATAGTAAGTTGCCTCGTAGATGAGCTCCAAGCAGAGACCTGACTAAGGGACGGCAGCTACTTTCATTCAAAACGCTGGGTTTCGACCCGGAGTAAGGAATTTGACGTCAGGCCACTGTTGCAGATGGAATTCATCCAAAAGACATGTTCCCACGCCCACAGGGCCCTTCACCTGTGCTCAGCCTGGGGCCCTGAAAGGAACATACCAGACACAGAGCTCTGTCCTCTAAGGGCTCCCGTTCTAATGAAGGAAACATGGAACATACTACGTGTTTGCTAGGGACACGTGTTAAGCTGAAGGGAACAAGCCAGGGGACAAGTCCCTGTAGTTTTCCAGGTTCTAAACCCACACAGAGCTCCATAATTAGGTTAGGGCCCTGGCTGAGCCGGCTCAGAATGAAGCGCCACAGGCAGGGGCCTTGGACTACAGTCTGGAGGCTGGAAGTCTGGGATCAGGTGTCAGCAGGGCTGGTTTCTCCCGAGGACCTCCTGGACTGCGGATGCTGCCTCTCCCGTGTTCATGGGCGGTCCTCTCTGCCGGAGTGCCCTATTCTCCTCCTCTTATGAGGCTATCCCTAACCTCATTTTCACTTAATTAGCTTTCTAAGGACCTTATCTCCAAATACAGTCACAGTCTGAGGTACTGAGGGTTATGGCCTAAACACAGGAATATTGGAGGGGACACAGCCCATCACAGGTGCCCCTCCGAGGGCCCCTCACGGCACAGGGCATGTCTCCGGGCCACTCCCCTGGTTCCCCTTGGAAGCTGAGCCCTCTGACGGGGATGCGAGAGTCTTAGTCTCATTCTCAAGGAGCAGCTGGCCTCAAAGTTCAAGGAGTCCATCAGGGAAAGGACCACCACAGCACAGCACAGCACTGTACTGCGACACGGCAAAGGGGACGCTGCCGGACAGGCTGCCGGAGAGTGGAATGGCTAGAACTAGAGGACCACGAGCACAGCCTCCCTCCCCTATAGGCCTCACACTTGCCATCGGCTTGTCCCTGAATTTTAAAGCATGTCCACATGCACTGTCACCTTGAAAACCCTTCCCGTCAACCTAAGAGGCAAAAGGATGGTTGGCACATTCCTTTCAAGGCAGGTGGAGAAGCTGAAGGTCAAAGGTTAACAAGGTCAAAGAACCAAGAGGCGTGAGGGTGGGGGCTCCTACAATTAGAACTCAGGGCTCCTGATGGGGTGTGTGGTCTCAGCTACACCCACTGTCCCTGGAGTAGGCCAGCTGAGAAGCAGGGCAGGGAGGACCAGTCCATGCAACGGCTGCTCACCATTGACCTTGAGTGTCCTGTTCTGTGGCCCCAAGGGCCTTGTTCCCAGGACCCAGTGGCCTTACTCTGATGTCTGGCTCTCTGAGCTGACCTGGCTACACCTCTCTGAACCTTGGTCTTCCATGACCTCCAGCTTCACTCATGACAAGGCCGTTCACGCCTTATTCTCTAAGGCATGTGCTCTCCGTAGCCTCTTTAATCCAACCCTTCATCCGGCCAGCCAGCAAATACTCCCTGAGCCAGACCTCACAGAGGCCAAGCGCTGGGCCAAGCCGGGCCGGGCGGTCACGGAGACTTAGGAAGCAGGTTCCTGCCTTGGAGGAGCTCAGACAGAGCACAGCCACAGAAACAAGTCACTGGGCGCTACTGTGGTATGTGGATCCCGCGTGGGCCCGGAGGCAGCCAGAGGGAGACAGGGACAGCACCGGCCACCTGGCCTGGTCTGGATGAGGATTCTCCTCCCGAGACAGGCATGAGGAGGAAGGACTCCGTAGGCAGCGACAGTGGCAAGGCACAAACTCGGCCAAGTGTGTCCAGGAGAGGACAGCGGGGAGGCTGGGAGGAGGCTGGGAGGAGGCTGGGAAGGGCAGGCCCCTGTTAGGCCCCAACAAGGAGCACCTTGACTCAGGCAACGAGCCAGGAAAGGTGACTGTACAGGACCCAGGTTTTAGGAGGCCGAGACAGATGGCCATGGGAGGTGAGGGTGAGGGTGGGGACACCAGCCCTAAGCCTGGGTTCCTGGCTCAGTGGAAATACCAGAACTATTTATAAGAATCGGGTTAGCGGAAAACTTGTCCATTGCCCGGAGGTGTCTGGCACCTTCAAACCACTTCCCTCCGGCCCTCTCACCAGCAAGCGGTCCTGCCCTCCAAGAACACCTGTTGCTCTTCCTTCCCCCATCAACCATGAGAAAACCTGGGGCCCCGTGGCTGTCTGTCATGCCAGCCGCATGTCCCATCACAACCCTCCCCGGCTCGCTGGCATGTCACATCAGTTCTCATTTGCAAGAGACTTGCAGCTCCGGCTGAATGTGCAGGCTCTTGCTGCTCCGCAGCGAGGCATAATTTACACCTGCTGCTGCCTCTCAGAGAGGCATTTCCCCAAGACTAATCGCAAAGCAGGTCGGCCGCCAGCGGAGCAGAGCACCCCAGCAGAGCAGCGCCGGGCAGGTGAGAGGGAACAAGCCAGAATGGCACTCGCTCTGCGCAATGCTGATGGGCAGAGAGGACTGGGAGCATCTAGCATCCCCTAATAGTGCACTTTCCAAAGTGTCCCACAGAGGCCTACGGCTTCCAGGAGGAATCCCCTGGAGTCACCCTGGAAAGGAATGGAGTGACCAGGGCCCACCCCACAGCCCGCTGGAGTGTGTCCCCAAGGACTGAAACCACAGGGAACAGCGGGTCTGGGAGCTCAGACTCCCCGTCTCCCTTCCATGCCCCACATGGCTGTCTCCTTGGGCCTGGACCCAGCCAGGAGCAAAGAAAGGACTCAGGCCTGAGCTGGCTCTACTGTGCCCCTAGAGTGCCTGGTAATGCCTTCGCCAATCCCCATTCAAACATCTCCCCCACTGGCAGGAAGTCTCCACATACCACAGGGGGGAGGGGGCAGGCAGCGGGGGGGCGCGCTGCACAGAGAAGGAAGAAGCTGGCTACATTTCATTCTGGCCATTCCCTCCTGGGTGACACAGAGGACGGCCATCTGACATTCGAAAGCTTATCAGGATCTCTGTGGCCACACCCATCACACAGATCAGGCCTCAAAGCTTCCTATCCCTAGGAACACCCACAAACTCAGCCCACTGTCTCAGATCCCAAATTCCTAACCAGCTTGCATGAGTCGTCTGGCCAGAGCAGCCAGCAGACCCCTTCGGGAGATTCACTCCACAACAGGATCCGATTTTAAGGCCAGGGCACATGGGAACCGGGCCCAGCATCTCCCACTACTGTGCCGTGGCGCCCTCCTGACCCCAAAGAACCTACAATGTGCTGAGAAATTCAGCGGCTGAAAGCAGGAATCAACATCCCCTTGGCCGTGTCACAAAACACATCAATGAGAGGTAGGCCCTGCGGGGCACTCGTGACCTGCCCACGGGCAGGGCGAGGGCTCAGGGTCTGTGGATGCAATCTTCCCAAGAAAATCTGTGTTCACAGGCTGGCTGCTCTGCCACGTGCTCTAGATAAGACTCCCCTTAATTACCACCTGTGGCTCAGACTCTCATCCCGGCCGCACCCAGGGAGGGTCCGGATGAGAGGAGATTCAGGTGGTTCAACAACAGAGTTTCCGCTCTAAGTTTGTGGTCTGAACACACTATGACAAAGCTGAGGGCCCACCCACAGAAGCCCAGGACTTCCTTGGGCAAACACATCTTCAGTGACGCTGAACCGGACAGAAGGAGCTTGGAGGAACCACGATGGAAACTGAGTTGAGGTGACGAGAGTCAGAAAGACAAGGTCACCACCAGAATGGAGATAAGAGGCCTGGAGTGACTCTCTGGGAAGCAGACTTCTGTTACTAAGAAAAAGCAAATGCCCTGACCGGTTTGGCTCAGTGGATAGAGCATCGGCCTGTGGACTGGAAGGTCCCAGGTTTGATTCCCAACAAGGGCATGTACCTGGGTTGCGGGCACATCCCCAGTGGGAGGTGTGCAGGAGGCAGCTGATCGATGTTTCTCTCTCATCGATGTTTCTAACTCTCTATTCCTCTCCCTTCCTCCCTGTAAAAAATCAATGAAATATATTAAAAAAGAAAAAAAGAAAAAGCAAGTAATACTGCTCAGCCCCGACGTATACATGGGGAAAACCAGGAACACGTGACCATAGGGCCACCAGCACATCCTGAGCCCCAGGCTCTCTGTGGGGCATCTACTTCAAAGCAGACAATTCTAACTTTCACAGTGATTCTCTGGCATAAGCCTACTTATCCCCATTTTAAAGATATGGAAACTGAGGCCCAAGGTCAGGTAAGTGATGTACACAATGTCTCATACAGCCAGCACCCAAACCCAGGTGTGATCAGCTCTAACCACCATTGCAGCAGACTGCCCCAACCAGATCACGCCCACTCTGGGGTCCCAGGGGTGCCCCGTAATCAAACAGTCCGAGGCGGCGGGGAATAATCATGCGCTGCCCTTCACACAGAGCGGCAGTCCTATGTCCCGTAATCTGAGTTACCTGCTCCCACAGCGAGGAGGCTGTGCTCTGGGCAGCACACACTCTCTTTCCCAATCTGTCTTGTTACCCACGGTTTGTACGTGCCAGACGCCTGGGTGGGGAACAGAGATTCTGTAAGAATGTCATTCTGTAAACTCTTTATTATTCTTTTTCCCCACGTGAAGCCAAGTAACTCACCACCTTGGTTAGCAAACCCGGAGTCTTGTATTCATCAGCACCACAGATGAAATGACTGAATTACGTCCTTCATTTTTTTTTTTAATTCAGCGCCTATGGCTGCTTATGCCCCGAGGGCTAAGTCTATGAAGATCAGAAGCCCAATCCTTGACCCTGAAAAACCGACCATGTCGTGAGGACAACAGACAATCCCAGTAAGTGGGGTGAGCGCGGAAAGGCCTGGAAGGACGCAGCGAGCGGAGTCAGCAGTCTTCCCAGCAGACTAACCCTAAAGCCAGGGATTGAGAACAAGTTAATCCGGCTGAAAAGGCAAAGGAAAAGAAAAGAGGGCCCATAGCACCAAGATGAGTAACCCAGTTAAACACGGGCAAAGAATCCACACTGCAGCGTGAGTCAGCACTTACTCCTTTTTATGGCCGAACAACACTGCATTCAACGGATATGCCACATTTTATTCATCCCAATCATCAGCTTCTCATTTTTGGCTGAGTCTTGCTCCCATGAACATTTGTGTACAAGCTTTTGAGGGGACATACATTTCTCTTAGGTATATACTTAGGAGCGGAATTCCCAGGTCATTTAATAACTCTTCTGTTTAACACTGAGAAACTGCCAGCCTGTTTTCCGATTTTTGGCTGAGTCTTGCTCCCATGAACATTTGTGTACAAGCTTTTGAGGGGACATATATTTCTCTTAGGTATATACTTAGGAGCGGAATTCCCAGGTCATTTAATAACTCTTCTGTTTAACACTGAGAAACTGTCAGCCTGTTTTCCGAAGTGGCTGCATCAAGTCTCACATCAGTGTGTGAGGAGGACTCCAATTTCCCTGCGTCCTCGCCAACACTTGTTGTTATCTGCCTTTTTAATGACAGCCAGGCTGGGGGTGTGAAGGGATCTCCCTGGCGTTGGGCACGCACTTTGCAGATGAGTAAACATGTTGAGCATCTTTCACATGCTTATCAGCAGGTTGCATTATCTCTGGAGAAACGTCTGTGCGAATTCTTCGCCCCTTTTTAACTGGTTGCTCATCTTTTTTGCTATGACCCTCTTTTCCTTTTTAGCTGGATTAACTTGTTCTCAATCCTTGGCTTCGGCTGACTCAGCTCCCTGCATCCTTAGACCTCTCAGCACCTTCACACCACTTTCTGGAATTGCCTGTTGCCTTCACCACATTGTTTCTCTCCCTAAATATTAATAAAAACATATCCTTGGGTGAGGATTGTTTAAAGAGGCAGTGAGAGTGCTTGCCGGCGTGCCTCAGTGGTTGAGCATCGTGACCTATGAACCAGGAGGTCACAGTCTGATTCCTGGTCAGGGCACATGCCCGGGTTTCTGGCTCGATCCCCAGCAGGAGGCAGCCGATCAATGATTCTCTCTCATCATTGGTGTTTCTCTCTCTGCCTCTCTCTCTCTCTCTCCTCTCTCCCCCCTCCTTTCCTCTCTGAAATCAATAAAAATGTATTTTTAGAAAATAAAAAGGTATTGAGAGTAAAAGAGCAGATGGGGGAAGAAGGTTACCTCAGAGAAGTGGCGTGTGCTAGGACACAGGAGGAGAAACCAAAGCTGGCCCTGGCAGGTGTGGTTCAGTGGTCGGAGCATTAGCCCACGCACCAACAGGTCTCGGGGTCCCATTCTGGGCTGCAGGCTCATTCTAGTCAGGGCTGTGCAGCAGGCAACCCACTGATGTGTCTCTCTCACATGCCTCTCTCTCTCTCTCTCTCTCTCTCTCTCTCTCTCTCTCTCTCTCCCCCTCCCGCCTCCCTTCCACTCTATCTAAACAAACAAAACAAAAAAAAATCAAAGGGAAACATATCCTCAGGTGAGGATTAACAAATCAAAAAAGAAAGAGAAGCAGAGCTGCATCCTCTGACAGCATTATGCATGTGAAGTGGCTGAGAATGCAGCTGGGACGCAGGCTGAGGCCCAGGCACCAAGGGCCTCGTGAGCAAAGCTGAGGTGCATCACACAGCAAAGGCGATGAAAAACCTACGAAAGGTCTTCAACAGGAGCTTCAGACCCAACCGGCCAGAAAAATTACCGCCCGCAGCGCCACTATGGAGAATGGACCAGGGCGCCCCAAGGCCTGAGGGGGGACCTGATTTATGGCGCTAACACGGCCTCCAGTTTTCAGCCCTCAGAGCAGTAACTTCCAAGCAACTTTCAAAAGAGAATTTGGACCCAGAGTTTTGTACCACTTCTTCCCCTTCACCTTTTTCACCCATCCTCCACCCCCACCCTCTGCCAAGCATCAGTTTGGTCTCTATCTCTGAGTTCGTTTCTTGCTGTGTTTCATTGGTTCTTTTGTTTGTTGTGTTTGCTTTTAGATTTCACCTATAAGTGGCAAAAAAAAGTCATGGATATGATATACAGCATAGGGGGGAAAGTCGATATTATTGTAATAACTTTGTATGGTGACAGATGGCTACTAGACTCATTGTGGCTATCGCATTGTAAGGAACAGAAATGTCCGATCGCTACGCTGTACACCTGAAAGTAATATATTGCATGTCCACGATACTTTAATAAAAGTAAATAACCAAACAAAATAAATCAAGAGAATTTCCACCCAGCTCCGTAAAAACAAACCTTTGCTTGGCTCTAGGACTCGGCAAAAATAAAAGAAGTGCTTAAGCTCTTTCGGCAGCCTCTCCTGCCAAACAGCCTTTCCCTCCTCACAAGAATCTCTTCTGGGGGTAGCGGGGCAGCCGCAGCCGGGCAGCCAGAGGCCCATTAGACCCAGGTAAGAAGCAATTAAGCTAATGAGCCCCGTCTGAGTAGCAGCAACCCTGACGCAGCAGTTCCACAGTAAACCGGAACTGGCCAGCTTTACTCTCTTTAACCAGTAGAACTTGTGTCCTGGAAACCCCCCACCCCAAAGTGCTCTACACTCTTGCTACTCAAAGTGTGGGCCCAACACCAGCAGCTCCTGGGAGCCTGTTAGAAATGCAGACTCTCGGGCCAAAATCCAAACCTTCTGAATCTGAGACTCCATCTAATAAGATGCTCAGTGAGGTGTGCCCACCTGAAGACCCTGACCACAGTCCACCAGACAGTCTTGCACCGTGACCTTGGAGGGGCCCATGGAATCAGGTTTCTCCCACCCCAGCAGCCCCCCATAAAAAAAAAACCCAGTTAACTGGCAGCTCTCAACTGGGATAATCCCCAGAACATATGGGACAAACGCTCCATGAACAGAGTGTATCAAGGCACCGGCTACCTCACTGGAGCCCCATGAGACTCGCAGAGATTCGGCACCTTGCCCAGGCCTCTCGGGCAGCAGGGGCTGAGGCAGGATTTGAACTCAGAGCTGCCACTCGTGCCCTGGACAGCCCGCATGGGAAGAGAGAGGTTCTGCCCCACCCGTGAATGTGGTCTGGGCAGTCCACACTGGGGAATCTGCAGGGCTCACATCTGGCCCACAAACCAAACCACACAAGGCATGCAGCATCCCCTTGGAACCAAGCAGGGGTCCTCAAACTTTTTAAACAGGGGGCCAGTTCACCGTCCCTCAGACCGTTGGAGGGCTGGACTATAGTTTAAAAAAAAAAAAAAAAACTATGAACAAACTCCTATGCACACCGCACATATCTTATTTTGAAGTAATAAAAACAAGGCGGCAAAAACACCCCGCGGGCCAGATAAATGTCCTCAGCGGGCCGCATGTGGGCCACAGGCCGCAGTTTGAGGACCCCTGCAATAGAGTGCCTCGAGATGTTCCCACTGTTTTCCTAACACTGTTGGTATCTAGCAAGTCCATCCCAGGCTCTCTCTCTGCTATTGTGTTCACACAGCAGTCAAGACCCTGGACCCACCTCGCCCATGCACTCACCACGCAGCCCCCAGCCTTTCCTCCTCCAAAGCCTGGTCTTGGTCCAGGGTCTGCGTCCCTCGTTCACCCCCTGATCAAGGCACCCTCTGGGCAAAGAAGAACTCCAGATGCCACTCTTCCAGACCTGCGTTTTACCACCTCATATCTCTGGCCTCACATTAAACAGACTCAAAGGGAGGACTATGCCAAAGCCTGTGTGCTTTCCTTGACCCTGTATACCATCTTTAAAAACAGAAAAAGAAGCCCTGGCCAGTGTGGCTCAGTTAGTTGAGAGTCCCATACACTGGAAAGTCATGGGTTCGATTCCCAGTCAGGGCACATACCTAGGTTTCCGGTTCAATCCCCAGTTGGGGCACATACGGGAGGCAGCTGATATCTCTCCCTCTCTCTCTTTCTCTCTCTCTCTCTTCCTTGCCCTCTCTTTAAAAATCCCTTGTGTAAGGATCTAAAAAAGTAAACTAACTCCCCAGACGGTGTGGCTCAGTGGTTGAACGCTGACCTATGAACCAGGAGGTCACAGTTTGATTCCCGGTCAGGGCACATACCTGGGTTGTGGGCTCAATCAATCCCTTCCTCTCTGAAATCAATTTTAAAAAATGGATAAAATTTTTTTTTAAAAAAAAGAAAAGAAACTAAATCCAATCTAATTCCAGGATTGCACACTTAAAAACTCCTTAGGGTGCTCAAATGCTCTGCAACTCAAATTGTGGCCTACAGAGCAGCACCCCAGCGCCAGCGCCAGCGTCATATGGGACTCAGTAAGAAATGGCAGAGTCTCGGCCTCACTCCAGATCTACTGAAGCAGAATCTGCCTTTAACAAGAACCCCACGTGACCCGCATGCACATTCATGTCTGAGAGGCGCCAGGGTTCGTGCCCTACGCTAAGGTTGTGATGTCCGGTTCCATGTGCCCACACCGGGAGACAGGCCCCAGGTACTCGATCCTGCAGTAATAGGAACACATGACACTGAGTACTAGATCAGACTTTGCGTTGAGTGTATCCTTGGTTATCAAAACGGCAACATGGTTTTATTTCTCACATGAAGCACTACAAAGGCTTGCAGCTATTTATCAATAAAGCACTTGCGCAGTGAGAACGGTAGACTCAACGTTCCTATTGCTGTTTCTAAATTATCTCACAATCAAAAAGAAAAATGCCTCGATGACATGCTTCCATGAACCACTGCTAAAATAAGGATCCTCTGTCTTGATAAAATTGGGACAAGGACTCATTTGTGTAGAATTTGTAAAGCATCATCCCTACAGCGTTTTCATAACTTCATTAGCTTTTTGTTGACTAATCCTGGAGTGCTTTGTGCATTTGACAAGCAAATGAGCACGGAGGAGGAATTAAGGCATCCGAGAAAAATGATGAATGCTAAATGTCTGGAAGGAATTTCATTCCAACAGAACATGCATGAAACTCAAGTCTACAGAGGTGACCTGACAGTCAACTGGAGGGAACGACACCTCTCCAAGGGCTCCCCCAAGAAGAGCTGCTAACCTCAGCTCCAAGTCTTGGCTGCATCCTTGGAGCCTTGCAGGGAGCAGGGCACACAGTAGGTGGTCAAAGGTTGTGACAGATGTATTTACCTCGAGGAAAAAAATCCCAGGAAGTCTGGGATCAGGCCAAGTATTGGCCAACTATCTACTAATGTGTCCAGCAGTCTGCAAAGGACAGCTTGTGGGAGGGCAGCTCTGATTTGAAGAGTCAGCATCCATCCTAGCTGTCAGGAGCAAGGGCCCCTGCCAGGGCCGACACTGTGGCTTTAAGTCCTTGTAGCAGTGAACGTTTGTCACATATGCAGGATCTCGGGCCTCCTCCTAGACCTACCGAGTCAGAATCTGCATCGAACAAGGTCCATCAGATTAATTCTGAGAAGCCTTGCTCTGGAAGCACTGAAATCTGTGTGAGAAGCACTGAGCGGCTACCCACAATTGTGTGAGGATACAGAACCATCCTGGTAAAACGCCAAGACTGAAATGAAATAGAGGACACAGGGGCATCCCCTGAGTACGGGTGGTCAGTAGAGCTGTCCGCCCATATGTATTCAGCTTGCTCCTTTTCTCCTCCTGGCACCCTAGGATTGAATTTTCCCACCCACTTCAAGTTAGGTGTGGCTGTGCTGTAGTCGATGAAACATGAGCACAGATGTCAGGTGTCACCTCTGAGCAGAAGCTTTAAGACACGCTGTTTTAACATGGTCAATAGCAAGATCCTAGGTACTGGTTGCTCTGCCATCCTAGGTCTCAGAAGGTCTTACAATAAGGTGACCAGATTTAAAGTGGTACACCATTGACCGGGGCAGGGGGGTGGGGGTTCTCTTTTTCTTTCTTTTTTCTTTCTTTCTTTTTTTTTTATTATTACTTAAAATATTACAAAGAATAATCGGGATTTTTTTAAAATGCCGCGGGACGCAGGACAAACTTAAAAATCGGGACTGTCCCACCAAAAGCGGGACGTCTGGTCACCTTATCTTACGACCCTAACCCAACTTGCAACAGACTTGCAGCATGAGGAAGAAGCAGAATCATGTTGTTTTAACCACTGAGATGAGGGGTTTCTTATGGCAGCAAACCCTAACCCATCCTGACTGATACAGCACATAAGCACACAATGCCGCCTGTTTTCAGGTCATTTCTGTTACTCCCCACGGAGAACTACTCAAGCACTTTGTTACTTGAAGGTAGGACCTTTTAACCCCTAAAGAGCATTCCTTAATTAGCCTCTTCACTCTTCACTCCATCTTATTTCCTCCTTTTCCCACATTTCCTCACACATTTATGCTTTTATCTTATTGTACCATATGCTTTTTTGGTAAGCTGCTTTCGATTCTTTTTTTTTTTACAACATGGTGGTAGACATGGTGATAGCCAGACACATCAGACTTGGCTCCCAATACATTTTGGCTGTTTCAAAAAAAAAATAAAAATCAAATCCACCCCTCGAAAGACAAAAACTTGCTGTTACTAAGGATATTTAAAAGAACGGGCCCTGGGCCAGCAAGTGTTTCTTCAACCTGTTCTTTCCACAAAAGGGTACGTACAGAATGCCTGGCACACACAGTCCCTGCTTTTAGAAAGCCACTCACTCCTGGACACACCATCTCTTTTTGCCTCGTCACAGGCAAACTCTGAACTGTACGAACTCCATTAAAACACTTAGCATGACTGACCAACAGTTTATATGTTTCCAATTCAGTTTCATCATAGAGACGGAGCCCCTTCTGCATGCCTGACCTGATGCTGCTCACAGGTGAACCGCATTTTAACAGCTCGTGTTCCGTGAGAAGCAACGTTGCATGGGGACTCTGGGCGCACAGCTCCTCCATCAGATGCTTCCGGAGTCATTTCCGCAACTGGAACTGCTGGATCAGAGCGCACATGCGTATTACGTTTTAAGGTATACTTCCAGATTTCCCTTGAGGCAGCATGACGATTTTCCTACACCCTGGCCAACACTCACTTCTTCTTGACAGTTTTTATTAAAGCTATCTTTTCAAAAATTTGCAATTCTGTGATTACCAGTGAAACTGAAGGTGCTGATGACTTTGTATATCTTTTATTATAAAGTATCTGTCCAAGCTCTTTGCCATTCTTATACTGGTGTGTTCCTTTGTTTTAAAAATAATTTATAAAAAGCACTTTCGGCATTGAAGATACTGACTTTTGTCCAATTTTTATTTGCCTTTTACATCATTTTTCAAGGAAGAGATCTCTGGTGGCAGAATGAATGATTCACATATGAGGAAAGTCCAGCAGAAAAAAGTGCATTGCAACTGATCTGCAGGAGGTGAGGCCCCTTGCTAGCCCCTCTCCCTGCTCCAGTTCATCCACCTTCTAATAGATTTCAAATCCATCCACTTCTCACCATCTCACTTCCACCACCTTGCTCCAAGCTTCCTGACTGGTCTGTCTTCCCTTCCAGCCCTCTTCAAATCCACTCTCCACACTTCAATCAAACCAAAGGCTTCTGCTGCACTTAGAAAACTACCTACAACCACTCAAAAGAAAGGTTAATTACGGAATGTAATAGAGGTGCTAAATATTGCTATAATGGCAATCATTTACGATATATAAGTGCATCGAATTAATACCTCAACTTCACCCAATGCTATATGTCAAATATATTCAATTAAAAAAATCATTAGGTGCTTGAAACATACAGCCATGGTGAGAGTATTTACACCCCTGAAATTGACAAAAGGTACAAATTGGGACTTCCCTTTCTCCACCTTCAACCCTCCATCCCCCAACCGCCAGCTGGTTGTTAAACATTTACCAGCACTACAGTAGAGGCGGAAAAAGAATGCCTGTCCTCCCAAAAATTGCTCAGCAGAGGAGAGACCCTTCCCACAGGAGACTGTCTCTGGCAATCGCACGGACAGACAAGAGAAATGCACACCGAGGGGAGGCAGCCCAGCAGATGCCCAGATGACATTGAGGAGCACCTGGACCCTTGCAAGGAAGTTTTTAGTTAAGTCCCCAGAACATAAATGCAAACCTGGGGAAGGGGCAAAAAAATCCCAAATTATCTGACAGGACATTTCTCCCGCCATGCAGAGTAGGGATTCAAAATATTAATTAAATCTGCCTGGTTAGTATGGCTTCGTGGTTGAATGTTGACCTCTGAACCAGAAGATCCTGGTTCGATTCCCAGTCAGAGCACATGCCTGGGTTGCGGCTCGATCCCCAGTAGGAGGCGTGCAGGAGGTAGCCGATCAATGATTCTCTTTCATCGATGTTTCTGTCTCTCTATTCCTCACCCTTCCTCTCTGAAATCAATAAAAATATATTTAAAATGTATGCATAAATTAAATTCTTATAGAAATATAAAGTTGCATATATTGGGGGGTGGGGAAGATTATCCAACTTACCTCCCTCCCTCTCTATCCCATCCCAATCTCTCCTGCCCTTGCTCACCACTCTCTAACCATTCTGGAATAGTCTGATCTCTCAAATATATCAAATGCACTCTCCTCTTCAGGGTTATTTGCATTTGTAGTGCCTCTGCCTCAAATCATTTCTGCCCACATTCTCCCATGGCTGGCTCCTGTGCCTCACGCAGGTCTCTGCTCAATGCCCCCACCTCCTTGAGAAGCCTTCCCTGACAGTCTTACCATCGCAGGACCCTGTTTTATCGGCCACACACTCCCTAGAAATTATTTCTTCTTGCTCGTTTACCACCTCCATCTTTCACGACTTCACCTCCAGCACCTACAGCCCATCAGCAGCACTCAATTAGAGATTGCTGGATGGATGACTGACCAACTTTTGGGCAGGGACTGGCAATGTACATACAGCCCATAAGCTAAGAAGGGCTCTGACATCTTTAAATGGTTGAAAACAAAGCAAAAGGAGAAGAAGACCTCATGGCACATGAAAATTAGAGCAAATTCAAATTTCGGTGCCTATAAATAAAGTTTTATCGGAATACAACCACTCCCATTAACTGGGGGATCATCTGTGGCTGCTTCCATACTCCAAAGGCAGAGAGCTGAGTGCTGTGACAGGGACCATATGCGCGCTCTCACGGCTTCTCACCGCCTCTGGCACCCCGAGAGTGACAGTGACGCAGCTGTGACTCGATTTTGTCTCCTGGGCGCGAAGCCTGAAATGTTTCCCGGCCTCTACAGAAAGTTTGCAGACGCAAGTGGAGAAGGAGAGGCTTTGAGAAATGTTTCTGAGGGTGAGCAGGCGAGGCTTGCTAACCCGAGGAAACGGGGAGGAAGGGGAGAGGGCAGAGGGACAGTGTCAGGTGATGCAGTGGACAACAGACGCTGGTGACTTTCACTCCAGCATGGAGAGCGGGGGGCGAGAAGGCAGTGAAGGGAGGAGAGACTGAGTTCAGTTTGCACATGTGAAATCCGAGTACCTGGGATCCAGTCTGGATACCAGCTCAAGAAATGAGGCAAATTCAATGAACCAGAAAGTTCCCCTAAAAACAACCTTTATCAGATGTAGTCAGGGCAAACACTAAGTGTGAAAGGAGGAGGGGGATGTGTCCCTGTGAGTCCACAGAAACCTCACACGACTGTACAACTGCGACGCCTAAACCTCCGCAGTCCTGCAGCCTCTGGCCCGCCAAAGGACACGCCAGACCCCTGCTGGCCGCCATTGCCACTTCTCTCCATGGGTACCGACGCCACCCCCGGAGCCTGGCCACGCAGGGAGAGAGGCAGACACTAATTGCGCAACGAAGTACAAGAGGATCAGGCCCGACGTTCTATTAGAAAGCGTGTCATGTGTCACCCTGCTGCTGTGAGTAATAAGAGAGTGATTCGGGAAAACAACGTCCCCTGGAGTGGCCTGCTACAAATCTTAACTCCGCCCTGTCCCTTGTGGCTCAGTTGGTGGGCGTTGTCCCGTGAACACAAAGGTTGCCGGTTCGATTCCCAGTTGGGGCACATGCCTGGGTTACGAGCTTGATCCCCAATAGGGGGCATGCAGGAGGTAGCCAATCAATGTTTCTCTCTCATATCGATGTTTCTCCTCCCCTCCCCCTTTCTCTGTCTTTCTCTCTAAAAATCAAATTAAACAAACAAAGAAAAAGCCTAATACTGTACATGTGTTCAAGGCTCCCTGGTTTTCCAAACATTTTCTTTCACCCGGGAAGTGGGGGCCAGCCTCCATGCCCACAGGTGAAGTCAGCCAGGCCGTCAGGTAAAAGCTGGGCCCTATCAGGCTGCGAAGAGTACAGGAAAGTCAGCATCTCATTCATGCTTCTAAGTAGTAATGGCCGTGGGATTCAGGTGGTGGCTAACATGTTACGGATTCCTGCCGGTTTGTTGCTCGGGGAACTTCTGTGGAGATGCCCCGATCCACAGCATCTGTAAGCCCTGCCCACTGCTCTGCAGGCCTGCGGTGAGGCCATCTGGACAGACCAGTATGCGAGGGAAGGCTCCTCCTGAACAGAGGTGGGTGTGCGGAGCGGAGCCAAAGGTAGACTCGCAAAGAGCAGGAGCTACAAATGAGGGTCACAGCCCCCCCAGTCAAAGGGCAGGGTGACTTTCGTGAAGTTGCTGAAAGCAGCACCTTGGTCTTCTAGGTCACGATTACATACTCCGTGAGCCACCGGCCCTAATTACACCTTTTGTGAACGGAGCTGATGACCAACCGCCTTAAATGTTATTGGCATGAGGGACAAGGCCACGCCCACATTAGGAAATGTTCCCATTACAGAAAGAAAGGCCCTGTACTAAAATCAATTTGTCAAACATCTACCAGATGTCAGGCAGCTCTGTGTCTATTAATAACCAGCATCAAATAGCTCCGACCTCAAAATGCTGGACTGGTATGTCACCGGGCCCGT
The DNA here is from genome assembly GCA_004026665.1 of Murina feae. Taxonomy (NCBI): domain Eukaryota; kingdom Metazoa; phylum Chordata; class Mammalia; order Chiroptera; family Vespertilionidae; genus Murina; species Murina feae. The sequence goes on from PVJC01011154.1 coordinate 21,736, forward strand.
GGACAGACGCAGGCTTCAGGGACAGGAAAATCGGGTTGCAAATTCAGCTGCATCATTGACTGTGCGGCCTTTATAAAGAAATCCCTGGCATCTTGAAAAATAAGAAACTCCGCCAAGGATGGCAATGGAGGATTTCCTAGCAGACGGCCAAGCCTCCTGCATTTCCCTCCCTCTGGAGGCCTTCTCCTCTGTCTGGCCTGGCACTGCTTCCTCTGTAATGGATCATCTGTCCGGACTGCTTTCCCTCTACCCTTCTGAGTAGCTAATCTGCAATGGTCCTCAGCAAACCTGGCCTCCTGAATCCACCTGTGTGCACCTCCCTCCAACACTGAATCTGGACTGGTCCCGTGGCCTCCTTGACCGAAGTGCCTTAACAAGGCCGGACAATCTGAATCTTTGCATTCTTGGAAGCCAACCACTGTGTGAACCTTCAAGCAAGAGGCCACATGGAAGGCCCACAAGGATGAGCCACCACATGGAGAGAAAGGCCACGCGGAAGATTACCAAGGCACCATGTTGGAGGTTCCAGCCCAGGGGACACTCTAGGACCCCAGCTCCAGGCGCCATCTGCCTCCAGATGCATGCGAGACTCCAAGACAGACGAGCAGAAGAACCACCTAATGAGGCCTGTCAGCCCACAGAACGTGCGCGATAACAATCAACGGCTGTTCTGAGAACTAAGTTTTGGGGTGGCTTGTTGCATAGCAATAGATAAAACATCATTCCTTAATTACCGGTAGCATGGCCATCTCCCCCAGCTCCACGTCTCTCTCCCACAGCCACACCTCGTAAACTCTACAGCTCAGTCACAACATGGAAGAGAAAGCAGAGAGAAAGAGGCCAAGTTCAAGGGTGACTCTACAATTGTCTAGTGCCTGGCAAACAGCATCCTATTCTGTTTGCACCTGAGGTCCAGACCTTCCAGCCAGCTCGTGGATTCCAGGAACAGCATGTAGGTCAAGGAAAGTTCTGTCGTGTTTGCATTCCAATCGTATTAACCCCAGGACTATTTCCCAAAGCTTTGGGCGCTTTTTCGGATGTCTTACAGTATCTCCCAGCTCCCTGACCTCTTATCTCCATGTCAGGTAAAAGCAGGCCGCAATGAATTCCTGGGCCAGGGTTAGGCCCTCCAGCTACTGACCTTGTCCAGCCATTGGGCCATGTCTGCCTCTCCAGCTCTTCCCTGGAGATGGGAGATCTGGGCTCCCTCCTCCATCAGTCCTTCCAGAAACTGTTCCTCAGCCTCCATGTACCCGGAAGTCTGGTGGCAACCTCCTCCCCTGCTAGGCCTCCGAGTCTATGGAGGTGATGTCGGGTCTGGCTCGGAGCCCATAGAATGTGCTTCTGCAGACTCCAGCCTCTTATCAGGTCTTCATCACAGCTCCCCCTCAGCCAGAACTCTAACGTTAGAACAGTTCTCCACTCCCCTCCCTCTTGATGCCTGGAGCGACCCTCCAGGAGGATTTTTCTGGCTGCTTTTATCTATGGGCCTTTACCTGCGTCCTAGGCAGCAGCTGTGGGTCTGATCTATAGGCCCCCTCCCTCTGCTGGGAGGAGCTGATCCCCTCCCCCTGGCTGCCCCTGGAAGCCTGCCCCATCCCCTGAAGAGCCAGGATCCTTGGGGCCAGTCCTGAGTTCCACAGCGCCCTCCACACTCCTCTGAGGTTTTTCTAGAGGCTGCCCCTTTCCTCGGGGTCTTGACCAAAGAGATTTCCCCAGTAACCAGGCTCAGAATCCACCAAACTGGCCGCTCCCCAAGGGCTGGCGGGCCGCCAGGGCAGATCTGTCAGCCCTCTCAGGGTTACCTCCCCGCTCCCCTTCATGGGCTATGCTTCCTGCAAAGCTGGACTCTCAGTTCTCCTTTTTTTTCTTCATATGAACAAGGAAGAAATCCTTAGGGAGTGTCCATTTTGCACATAATGGTCTCAACCCCTTAGTGCCATCTTCCACCACGATGGAGTTTCCTGCCTGGCCGACATGCTCAGTGGGTGAGTGTCGACCTACGCACCAGGGGGTCACTGTTCAATTCCCAGTCAGGGCACAATACCCGGGGTGCGGGCTCGATCCCCAGTGTGGTGCAGGCAGAAGGCCGCCCATGGATGAATCTCTCAGATCGTTGATGTCTCTCTCTCAATAAAAATATAATAATAATAAAAGATGGAGTTTTCTGGTATCATTTTTCCACCTGGGGTGGCGGTTACAGTGGAGGTGCCATTCTCAGCTGTGCACCCACCATCCCACTCCTCTCCCAGGAGGCTGGTGTTGTCCACTCTGTCTATTCTGCTGTCTCCAAGAACTCCCCTGGCCTTCTGAACTCCAGACCCCAGCAAGCTCGGTGCCAGCCACCCCTCTGGCAAACATCCATGAGGTTTACCACTGTCAGGATCAGCCGGCTCCTTCTCTGGCTCCCTGGTCTCGGCACTCTCAGCCTTGACACACATCTGGCGGGTGTTCCTCCAGGCTCGTGTTTCCATATGCTGGCCAGTCCGCCCCCAGCAGCTCCTCTGAGAGCTCTGCACTCTCCACTGAGTCAGTCTGTCCTTGAGGACGCTCCCATTGAGAGGGGCTCTAGTAGCATAGCCTCCACCCCTGGCCAGTCCTCAGCCCTGAAGCCCAGCCTGCTCGTGGAAGGGGCGCACAGACACCAAGGGCCTGGTCTACAAGCCTCTCTGTCGAAGCTGCATCACTTTGGCCCTGAAAAGTGACAGGACTCAGGGCACAGACCCCCACCGCCACCCCCCACCGCACCCCCTGCCTTCACCTGTGGGGAAACCAGCTGGCTCTGAGTGAAACCAAGCTCCAGGGTTAGCGGGAGAGATGCTCCAAGTGGAAAGGAGCAACTGACCTCATTTCAGCCCCAGTATTTCAGCCTCCCCTTAGGGATGCTGTCACTGCCATGCCGACCTCCAGGGCTGCACTGGCCCTTTCCCACACGGATCCACACCCTTCCCTCGCTGGCCTTTTAGCACAACCGAGTCCAGGCCACCATGTTTAAAAGAGACACAGGCACAGAGGTAATTCTGAGCCACCTGAGCTGCTAAGCAAATATGTAAGCATTACTCCTCCGGCAATCCCCTCCCCCTTTCTCATATTCCTGTAAAATGGGCATGGTGCCTCCCCCTTCACAGAACTGTCAGGGGAACTGGCGACAGTGTATGTACCATGCCTAGCACCTACTATTTCAGCCTAGTAAGTACTGAAAGGTCTTCTCATCAGAGCCACTCACACAGAGGGCCTTCTGTCACAAGTCACGGTGGGAGTTGTCTGAGTGAGCCCCTTAGGCACCAGAGATTTCCTAAGTATGTAAATACCACGGGATGTGGCGGACACACCCAAGACTGTCCCAGCAGATCATTCAGGTCGTCCCCTGGGTCTGGTCCACCCTCCCTTTCCGCCACTAAGAAATGCAGACACACTCCATCTTCCTAACAAATCCACCAGCCTCACCTCACTGCCACCCAAAACACAGCTGGCCAAGTCCAATCAGGGACATGCCTCCTCGCCAGACAGACACCCGACAGCCAAATGTCCACATCAGTGTTTCCTGGAAAAAAACGTGGCCACCAGAAGAACTCTAAAATAGGAGTCTCCCTCGGGGCTTCGGAGCTAGAAAAAAAAGGGAGGGTCCAGGCCTTCAGAGGAAACTATCCTGGCTCACCCTCACACCCGAATCTGTGCACCTGAGCTTCTCCTACACTCACAGGTGCTCAAAACACAGACCCAAGAGGATTAGGAACGTACTCCGCGGCCCGCCGGGAGAGCGCCTTCCAGCCTACATGCTCTCAAATACTATTGTGTCGTTCGTTCAGGGGGACTTTGTGGTTTTGCTCTGGACCATGTGCCCCTGTGAGGCCAGGCTCCATCTTTGATAAGGTGTCCACAGGATCCTTCCCAGGTAAGCTCACCCAGTAACCATCGCAAGGCTACCCTTCTTCTTTGCTTCCCTTTCTCTTCTCTCTCCAGCTGCACTCCGCATTTTCTGTCAAAATTGGCTACTTTGTTCTTTCTGAAGTAGGTCAGGGATAAATTATAAACAAACCCAGTCTCCACGATCTGGGCAGCGTTTTTACCAGAGCGTTCTGTATACCTACACCAGGGCAGGGAACCGCTCAGTTAATTACAACACCCCTGGGGGTCGGATTGCCTTTTACTAAAGGAGACCTCCTATGAGGTCACCTCCCCCGCCCCCCGCGCCCGACCCACCTCCGCCTCCAGGACTTTACAAACTTCCGATCCCACTCAGGCTGTGACCATGAGCTCAGCGATTAGAGGACAGAGAAACCTCCCAACTGTCACCCAGACAATAAGCAGCCAGTGGACTTGGCTCCACAGGTCCCCTGGAGCCCTGGGGTCAGGCCAGAACCCAGGAACAAGCCACTTTCAGACTCGGAAGGGGAGGGGACGCTGGCTGCCGGTGGTGGCACCCCTGAGGCAAGCCTGCTGATGAGGATCGGGCTGGTGGCCAGGCAGGCTCAGCTGACCAGCAAGTGGGCGGCCCGCGGCGGCCAGGCAGCCTGATACGGGGCAGCCAGATGGTCCACGGGTCTGCAGGCTCCGGGCTCCGGGATGCAGACGCGGGGCTGGGGGGACAAATGGGTGCCACTTTCCCAAACCCCGGCAACTCGGTGCCTCTCCCGTAGACCGCTGGACTCAGCAGCCCTGCGCCGGCCCCGAGCACCGCCGGGAGCGCGCCCGCCCTCGCGCTCCAGAACTCGCACACGCAACAAGTTCTCGCTTTCTCAGGGCGCCGCGATGTGCCGGGAGGCGCGGCACCGGGGGGACGGTCAGGGGGCGATCTCCGCGCTGCACGCGCCCCAAGGGGCGCCTGCAGCCTTCACCATCCACGGGAGCGCGGAACTACGGATCGGGCGCGCAACGGCTGCCCCCGGGGCGCCCATCGGAGAGGGGCGGCTCTGGCAGCCGCTGTGCCGGCAACAGGTCTGCCAGCGCGCCAAGGACCGGAGCCCCAGACCTCCCACCCCCTGGCCCTTCGCTCCTTACCTCCAGCAACTGCACGTAGCTCGCTGGGAACCAGCCGCGGAGACCGTCCTCCTTCTCGCCTTCCCACCAGCCGCCGTCCGGGACCTGCAGCAGCGTGATCAGCTCGCCCGCGGCAAAGCGCAGCCCCTGGCCGTGCCGCTCCCCGGAGAAGGGGTACAGGGTCCGGCAGCGGGCGCCGGACATGGCCTTGGCGCCTGGGCTCACAGCGCAGCCTGCATCCCTGCCGAGCCCCGCGGGCTGGGCAGGAGCTCCGCGGGGTCCCAGGCGCCCGGAGCTCCGGGCTCCCGCGCTCTGAGCGCGCGCCGTCTCGGGGGTGCGCGGGGGTCCCCAGGCAGGCGGAGGACGCGCGCTCGGCGCAGGGAAGCAGACACTCGCTGGTTTCGGAGAGCAGGCGGCGACGCCCCCGGGCCGGGCAGCTCGCAGATCCCGGCTCTGGGCGGGGGGGCGGGGCTCAGGGGGAGGAGACCCAGGCGCCGCGGGCTCCGGAGACAACTTCCCGGGGACGCGGAACGCGGGCCACCGCCGCGAGCCCGCCGGGGCCGGGGCCGCCTTGGCACGCGGAAATGCGCGGCTCCCCGGAGAGGTGGGGTCCCGAGCATCACCCTGCGCGGGGCTCCGCGGCGAGGGAGTGGCCCGGCGTACGTGGAGAGGGGCTGGCGGTTGGGTGGCCGAGCCGAGGATCTCTCCCGGCGACGAGGGCGGCGGGGCGGGGCGGGGCGGGGCGGGGGCAGGACCAGAGCGGCCACGCCCGCTGAGGGCTGGGCGCTCGCTCGCCAAGGGGGCTGGTCCCTGGGGAGGGGTCTTCTCGTCCACACACACCCTCCCACCCCACACACACACCTAGGGGGCCTCTGGAATAGAAACGCGCCCTCCGTGCCTGTATTGTAGGTATGGTGGTGGGTGGCTGTGGGCACCCCCTCCGAGGTGCCCGTGGGGGAATGTGTTTGTGGCCATCACCGCGGTGGCCGAACCTGGGATTGAACTTGACTCGCTGGACACTGAACAATGGGAGATAGACAGGTTTGAAGCCTGGCGCCGGAGCCGGAAGCCAGCCTGGTGGCAGGGTATTACCAGGAGGCACCACAGGGAGGGGACCAATTGGGAGTTGGTAGAATTCGAAGCAGACCCTGGAGGATACATGAAGGGAAAGATAAGAGGACGGGCCCTCACTGCTTTGCACGCCAAGGGGCCAGCCCAAGGTACGGTTCTCCTGATATGGCGATGGGCCACAGTCATGTACTCAGTCAGCAAACAGTCGTGGGAGACTGCCACATTCCTCGAAATGTTCCAGATACCTACTAAGACCAGTGAATATGGGTGCTGAAGGAAGCTGACCTTAAACTGAGAGTATGGCAGTAAAAGAAAGCTGGGTTTCTTTGTTAGCCTACTCCATAGGAAAACTTAAAGTCCATTTTCTAAACTATAAATAGCTGGACCTTCTCTGTATACATCTAACTGCCCACTCCTTACATCTTGCTCAGTAACCTCCCATGACTCCCTGTTAAATTAAGTAGAGACTTCTCAACCTGTGCGTTGCAGGCCCTCCTCAATACCTTCCCTGGCCTTAATCTTTCACTGTTTGGCTAGACATACTTTACAAAATCAGTCTAGGTTATAAGAGCCTTAAGATCTTTCGCATCTTTCTATGCTCTGAGTCCGTGGTTCTCCGTCCTGGCTGCCCATTAGAATCACCCAAGTAGCTTTAAAATATGCGGATGCCCAGGCCCACCCTCACTTTGAGAATCGCTATTGAGCCATAGTCTGCATTGAAGCCATCTCACCTGAGCAACCTCAGTCTGACCTCTGGCCGCGGGCAAGCTGACAAATGCAGATTGTTTATAATACTCCATCGATTGCAAATTCACAAACCCTTGCTTGGCTTAGAAACACGAGAAACAAATCTTGACCGCGGCCACCATTAAGAGTTCCTTAAATGCTGAGCTGCAAAATTTGTTATAGAAAACAGTCGCTAAAGGTAACTGACCTATTTGAGTGTTTGAAATGTCCGGTGTCAGGGGAATATGTGACGGTTAGCAGGCTGACCTCTGGTTTCATATCTGCTGCCAGGGCCCACTCAAGTTAGGAGAGCTGGTCCGGAGCCTTCCTTCCACCCAGAATCCTTCATGTGCTCATGAGACACCTGTGATCCAGTTCGGATTTGAGAAATGTCAGCCTATACAGCCTTCCTGACACTTCAGCACTCAATCACCCACCCCACGCAGCTCTGCAGCACCAAAACTGGTCATGGCTGTCCATGTCTTCCAGTTCTTTCATTTCATTTCGGTAATCATGTGAGCTGGTGTGGTCACTGCCTCCAGTTTACAGGTAGAGAAACTGGGCTCTGAGGGGCTGACTTGCCCACCCTCATGCAGCTGGTCAACAGTAGAACCAGGCTTTGAACTCAGGGCTGGCTTATTGTACATCAAGTGCCGCTTTCTCTAGTCAGTCTTGCCAGAGCCAGGGCACTGTCCTTGTAGATCCACAACCAGTATCTTAAAAAGGGACTCTCTGCCCTGGCCAGTGTGGCTCCGTTGGTTAGAATGTCATCCTGTGCACTGGAAGGTCTCAGGTTCAATTCCTGGTCACAGCTGAGTGCGAGCGAGCTGGTTCTCTCTCTTTCTCTCTCTCTCTCTCTCAAAAAAAAGAAGAAAAAAAAAGTTCTGTTTTTAAAGAAAAAAGAAAGGACTCTCTGGTGATACTGCACTCTTGATAGAAGTGAAACGGGATGTCAGCCAGTGAAACTTCTGGCCCAGTCTAATCAATGACATAACCTCTGACAAATCCCTGAGGCCTTTGGATCTATTTCCCCCTCTGTGATTGAGACCGAATCCAACAGCTGGAATATGGGACTTGATTGAGATGGTTAAACGTGTAGGCTCTGCACTCCCTGCATCCAAACCTCAGTGCTGCCACTTTCTAGCTGTGTGCTCCCGGGCAATTTACTAAACCTGTCTGAGCCTCCTTTCTCTCATTATTAGAAGAAAATAATAGTAATATTTATATCATAGAGTTATTAAGAGGATTCATTGAGTAAAAATGTAACCTAGAGCAATACCCGGTACATTAAGTACTCAAATATTAGCCATTATTATTATCTTTCTAATCCATTATTCCTTATCAATGCTTCTTTTTCCACTGCAACAATAGAAGTGAGAACTCCTGCCTCTTTGGAATGCCAAAAATGTTAAAGCAGCACACTCTGGGATTCTGTTTTCTTGCAAGATTTTGAAGGAAAGATGAGTTTCTTCCTTATCTGTTTTCCCCTTTGCCTTCTTCCTCCCCGATCTTCTATTACTATCTTGAACTTTTATTTTTATTTGAATGTTCATTTAATGTTTTGATAACTAAGCCTTATTTTACTGATTAGACTTGTAGAAACTCAGGGGAGGAATGGCATGTTTGTTTTAAACCTCCATCTATCCCTCCGAAAGCCTAGCACTGAGTCCTATAAAGAGTGGGCGCTCAGGACTTCCCGCATTCGTTTTGCATAGATTATCCGGACCCCTGTTCATATTCCAATTTTCCATATTGCCAAGTTCGTCTATAAACACATGTGTTAGAACATCCAGATTAGACTGTAAACACCTCAGAGCAGGCTTTCGTCTCTTTCTTAGCTTTCTCTCAACGCTGTGCATTGAACATCCAGATGCTGGCAGATGTTTCTTCTCGAGCCAAGACAGCCTCATATGCCTTTCCATCATCAGCCTCTGGATGGCAGAGAAATATGACGGTTTCTGTTTCTTAAAATGTTGAACATCAATCTGCCATATGACCCAGCAATTCCCTCCTAGGTATCTACCTAAGAGAAATGAAAACAAATGGCCACACAAACAATGTGCAGGGAATGCTCGTAGCAGCACTATTTACAACAGCCAAAAAGTGGAAATAATCCAAATGTCCATCAGTTGATGAGCACAGAGACAAGATATGTGATGCCCGTGCAATGGAATACTCACTGGGCCATGAAGAGGAGTGGAGCACTGACACAGGCTGCAACATGGACGAACTTCAAAGACGTTGCACTGAGTGAAAGACCAGGCACCAAAGCCTACGTGGACTGTATGATTGCATTTATATGAAATGTCCAGGAAAGACACATCTGAAAGAGACAATAAATAAATTAGCCATTGCCTGGGGCTAGAGCTGGTAATAGAGCGTACATAAGCTTTCTTTCAGGGGTGCTGACAATGTTCGAAAATTGGATTGTGGTAATGCTTGCACAACTCAGGAAATCACTGAATGGTACACTTAGAACAAGTAAATTTTTGGTATGTAAATTATACTTCAATTAAGCTGTGAACATAAACCAAAAAGTAAACAACAAAAAATATAAAGGCCTCATTCATGCAACTAGAGTAGTTTCCCCTACCATGTGCGTTAGTTCATTCTACAACAACCTGAAGAGACATAAGCACATGCTATAAGATAGACAATGTGCTGGGCCTGGAGACAGAGAGAGAAAAATGACAGCATATATAAAGAATTTCCTTTTTAATTTTATGTATTGAGCTTGAGAGAGAGAGGAGAGTGGAGAGAGAGACAAACATCTCTCTCCGCTTATCCATGCATTCATTGGTTGCTTTGTATGTGGCCTGCCCAGGGATCGAACCCACAACTTTGGTGTATTGGAACGATGCTCCAACCAATTGAGCTACCTGGCCAGGGCTAAAGAATGTCTACAGATCCACAAGAAAAAGATGGATGGCTCAATAGAAAAAGGGCAAAAGACTTGAACAGGCATTTCACAAAAGAAGATATCCAAATGGCTAATAAATGAAAAGGTTAACTTCATTAATCATCAAGAAAAGCAATCAAAATCCTAAGAAGGTGACAATATACACTCACCGGGTAGTAAGTCTAAAAGCAAAATGGAAAATACCACACATTAGTGGCAGGGGGAGTGGGGGGAATGCACTTGGAGCCCTCACACTCTGCCGGTGGGAGCCTATTGGAAAACACCATATTTAGCAAAGCTAAACACAGCAACCCCTATGACTCAGCAATCCCCTCTGAGCGTGGCTTCACTGAGGTGTGTCCACATGTCCACTGGAAGACATATACTATGTTCACAGCAGCACTATTCATAACCCAAAAGGAAAACAGCCCAAGGCCCATCGCTGGGAGAGTAGATATGTGGTGACATTTATCCATCGAAAATGCAACACTTGGAGAATGAGCAGACTATTGCTACATAGAAGTGAATTCCACATTTGTAATGTTGAGCAAAAGAAGCCAAATACTAAAGCACATATAGCATGGTTCCACTGACGTGACATTTCCAGAACTTGGGCGAGTGGTTATTTTGGAAAGGGTGGCGAGGTCATATCGGTATCTGAGAGGCTGGGAATAAGCTACTTCTTGACCTCGGTGTTAGTTGCACAGGACTATCCTCCGGGCTGTGTACTTATTTGTACACTTTTCTGTATGGATGCTATATTTTAACTAGAGGCCCCATGCATGGACTTGTGCACCAGTGGGGTCCCTCGGCCTGGCCCGCAGGGATTGTGCCAAAACCAGCCTAGTGCACGGATTCGTCCAGGGCGTGTCCGGCCCATCTTGCCCAGTCCCGATCAGCTGGATCCCAGCAGCAAGCTAACCTACCATTTGGAGTGTCTGCCCCCTGGTGGTCAGAGCACATCATAGTAACTGGTTGCACGGTTGAACAAACAGTCGGAGACTTAGCATGTTAGGCTTTTACTATATAGGATATTTTGTACAGAAAATAATCCTTGACCTCAAAGAACATATAATCTAGATTCTCCCCATGCTCTCCAAGCTTTTAGACTGTACCTCTATCAGTAAAACTCCCACATATGTGTATTTCTATGATTTATCAATTAAGTATGTGAACCACTAAACTGGTATGTCTTGTAAGACACAAACTTAGAATCTTTAAAATTATCTTAAAATATATATTGTATGCAAATAGAAACTGGAAATTTCCTTCCCTCACTGTAGCAGATATTTGTGTGCACTCCTTGGGACTAGTGATCTTGAGAGTCAGCTTCAAGAAGACAGAGAGTCGGCCAGTGTGGCTCAGTGGTAAAATGTTGACCTGTGACCCAGAAGGTCACAGTTTGATTCTCAGTCAGGGCACATGCCTAGGTTGTGGCTCCATCCCCAGCAGAGAGTGTGCAGGAAGCAGCTGATCATTGATTCCCTGTCATCATTGATGTTTCTATCTCTCCCTCTCCCTTCCTCTCTGAATCAATAAAAAAGTTTTTTGTTTTTTAAGAAAAAGTGGGAAGGAAAAGAAAGTTAGTGGACATAAAACAAGCATTTTGGAATCCTGACTTTGGAGAAGATAAATGGATTCGGTTCTTCCCTTGGAGTTTTGGAGAAACCAGGCCTTGGGCTCGGAGGAAGAACAAGTGTTCAGGGCCCTCAGCCCACCCCTGCCCAGCTGTCTCTGAGCCAGGGGTCCCGCTAAATAAAGTTTCTGGAATTGCCATGAGTATGAGCACCACCTGAGGAGCATGTGGCAGGTGATGCCTAGGCCTGGGCCTCACTCCCAGAGACTCTGATTTAGTGGGTCTGGAGTGGGGCCCAGGAATCTGTGTTTTTAACAAAACCCCTAGGCTTTTCTGTTGGAGTCCTCACACCGCACCAGACACACCATTCCAGAGCAGACCCTAAACACCAAGATTGCCGTGTTTTCCGAAATCGATTGGACCATCAGAGAATCATATTTTACACATAGGGTTTGCGTTTGCATCCTATTGGGCCAGGCACCCCACCATGTGAAAAGATGACAGGGGAGGGGGCGGGGTAGAGCCCTGACAGATAAACGAGGATAGAAAAGAACGGTGGGAAATAGGACAGACAGAATGTAGAAGAAGAAAAAGGGATGAGATAGAAGAGAGAAGTGCTGGGATGATAGAGCAGGGAGGGAGGAGAGAAGAGAAAGGCAAGCCCATCTGCCCCTCTCCCCCGGATCCCTGGGGCCCCTTACACACTCACTGTCCAGCCAGAGGAGACCCCAGCCCAACCCTGCTTCCCTGGTGAGAACTAGAGGCTTCGTTTGCAAAAGGAACTTGGAGGGAAGAAAGGAGAAAGAGGAGGATAGAAGAGAAAGGGAGGAGGGCCTCGGAGAAATGAAATGAGTTGTGGGACCAAAAACAACTTTGAAACCAAAATCCGGCTTCTCATTGGTCTTGCCGGGTGGATGGCAAGAGGAGTGTTTGCCCCTTCCCCACCAGTCCCCAGCCACGGAGAAGTATGAAAATGAGCTTGCCCTTGGGGAGTAAGTAACAACAGAGTATGCACCGAGGAGCCAAGCAGAGAGAGGCAAAGCCACATTAAAGAGACCAGAAGTCTCCAGGGCCAAGACCCACCTCAACTCCACGGCCACTATTAACATATCTAAAGCCTGGGAAAACCCGCCCACTGGGCTGGGCTCTCTGGAAGCTCAGGGAATAGGCAAAGGGGTTTAGGAGGACTGCTGCTCCCCCTAGGCTCTGAGCTCATTGAGGTTCACACACACATTCTCACATACATTCACACATACACAACACATACCACACGCATGTACATATACACACTCACACACACACACGTTAACACACACACACCACACATTCATACACTCTCTCACTCACATAGTCAAACACACATTCTCACACACCCTCATCCCCACTCACATACATGCATTCACACATTCTCCCACACACACACATACTCAGGACTGCCTTTTGATTAGCGTCCCCTCTTGCTTCTTTTACCCCAAAGATAAGCCAGGCCCTAACTTCTTCCCCCAATAAGGTGTGGGTGGTGCTCCTCTCACCCAGGTGTGAAATGCTTCTCCAGGGTTCACTCCAAGTAGCTCAGGTTCACACAAATCCCGGGGCCCTTGGGGGGTGGAGGGTGGGAGGGGGAAATGCACAGGATGAATGGCTGCTGCCGGTTTTCTCCTGGGAGAGGGGGCTGGCTGCGGAAAAACAGCCAGGGATGGCACGTTCCTCCCTCGGAACAAAATCTCGCCAGTCTCCATTCTTCCAAAGACTAAAAATAAAATACAGAATTAATCACAACAGAAAAAGAACAGTCTCTTCAATGATTATAATTAGCTCTCTGTTCATTAATGAAGGCTTATTCCAATCTCCATTTTTTTGCTTACTAATCACACGCCCGGCACATGTGGCTTCACCTCTCTAAGCCTCCACCTCCTTATGGGCAGAAGGGAGTCCGCGATCCCTGCCCCAAAGGACCCTGGGAGGACCACGGGAGACCACCTGGGGCAATGTTCTCGATCAGGGGCCCTGCTCTACCCCACATGCGCAGGGCTGGGTTCAGACCAGAAGAGGACTCACTCTGGATATTTGAGAAGCCAGAGAGAGTGGGCTGTGGAAACTTCCAGGGCTGGTATCATAGGGAGGTGGGAGTAATGCCTACTTACTCTCCAGACCAATAAAAATTCCTTCCCGAGCCTCCCATGCAACTAGGGTGAGGAAGTCACACACCCGTGAGGAAGCTGACCCAGACGGGCAGGCTTACATTCCTCCACCTGCACAGCAGGACGGCCCTGTCAGGCCAGCGAGGCTCCCTCCTGGTAGCCACCACAGGGTCAGGCCTGGGGACTGGCCTGTGGGGCAAGCTGCCCATGCCAGCATGCATCTCATGCCAGGGGTCCCTGTGTTGTACCCAAATGTCGTGGTCCCCAAAGACTACGAGTGAGCCCCAAAACCGCTGCAAGAACATGAGAGCTTTATTATTCAAGTTAACTTGGACTTCCCACTTGCCCACCGGCAGAGTGGTGCGACAGGGCAGGAAGTGCAGGTTTCAGGCAAAACAAAGGATTTATAGGGCCGAAAGTAGTGGGTGGGGTAACGTGTGTGGCCCCTGTTGATTGGTCGAGGGAAGGTTCTGGGCCGGGCATTTCCTCTGCATCCCTATTGGCAGGTCTGCACTCTCACACCGCCCTTCCGCCCTTCCACCTGCTGGGTACCCACCGTTGACCACAGTGGTACAGGAGTGTGCAGATGCTTCCGGAATCCAGAGTTCACCAGTGGACACTGTGAACAAGCAAAGCAAGAACTGTGTACCATGTTGCTCATTGCTGAAGTTGCCCAACTCATAAGGAAGGTTCATTATACTATTCTCTCTGCTGTTTAAATAGGTTTTGTCCAAATAAACACATCAACGCAGTCATTTAAAATGGAGCTGTAGCTGCCATCTCAGAGGAACTGCTTTGCTCGTGCTGGGCCTCAAATGTTTGGGTGCCTAAGCGGTCCGATCACCTCTGGACTGGGCCTAAAGCAACACTGGGCCCAAAGAACTGTCTGCGAAGAGAACAAGAAAGCAGATCGTATGCCTGCTGGACGGAAAACTAAAAGCATCCCTTGGAATTAGCATCCTGTGTTACCTGCGCCAGTAGAAATGCCTTCCTGCTATTGCTGCCGCTGTCCACCTCCCCGTCTCACTCATGCCCCCGGCCTTTGTCTCCTAATCAGAACATTACTGGGGCTTCTTCCTGAATAGCTATTCTTTGATTTCAGATAAATGCTTGTGACCTCTCGCTCGGAGAGGCCTCTTATTTTTAACGGTTTGAGATTTCCCGGTAATAAAAAAGGAAGTACCTGCACCTGAGCCTCCTCTGCATCCCAAAATCTCACGAAAGGCCCGCAGAATCCGTTGGAGCCTGTTCACTCACCATGTGCACATTCTAAAAGACTACTTTTCCCGATCTGGTGTTTCCGTTCCTGGCATGTGGAACAAGGTATCTGGACCACAGGATGAAGGGCCAGATGACAGCTTGTCATTGGGTTTGGTGGTGGGGGGAGGGGGAAGGATCAGGGAGAATCATTAAAAAAGACTCCAGGAAGTAAAAAGTGGCTTAGCCCAGAGCCATTTTGCACACCTGAGCGCCCCTAAGGTGTTGATAATGAGCGGTCATTAACATACAGTGCAGCGTGTAGACAGGGGGGGACAGTTGAGTAAGTAGAATTGAATTAAACTTCAAGAACAGGAGGTGTGGACGCTGCCATTGACTCAGCGCTTCCTAGGGAGGGCCTCGGTTCCTGGTCTGTGCAGCAGGAACACCGCTGTCTGCTCTACTCATCTTAAAAGGCCCGTCGGAAAAGCCAAAGTAGGAGACGCATCGAAAGGTGGCTAGTGAACTATAAAACATTCTCAAATATAAAGTATTACAAGCATGGCAAGGACCCTGAGTTTTTCCACTTTAAAAGTCAAGGCACTGCGTCGTACTTTTTAGAATGATCTTTGTCATAGTCCATTCCGCTGCTGCAGCAGAGAGACCTATAGACTGGGTGGCTTAGAAACAGATTTATTTCTCACACTTCTTGGAGGTTAAGGTCAAGATAAGGGTGTTAGCAGATTTGGGGTCTGGTGAGGACCCGCTTCCGGGCCCATAGCTGGCTGCCTTCTCTCTGTTTTCACATGGCAGAAGGGACAGGGAGCTCTCTGGAGTCTCTTTGATAAGAACATTAATCCCTTTCAGGAGGCGGTACCCCATGACCTAATCACACCCAAAAGGCCACAGCTCCTCATGCCATCACATGCGTTTCAACATATGATTTCGTAGGGGACGCATTCAGCCCATGGCAATCGTTGTCTATGGTGGTTAAACTACTTACAGTTACTTCAAGTGTTTGCAAGTTTAGGAACAGTTTTGATGAGTGGGCAGATTCATTTATGTGAAAAAACTCACTTCCTAACAAAAATTAAATGAGGTGGCTGTTAACGTTAGTCACATGGCAGGGAAGACACTGGGAATGGAGGGGAGGGCGGGAGGAGAGGACCCTTTCTTTACAAGTCTTGACATCGTTTCATTAGTTGCCATTGAGGAGGAAGCTGGTCTTGCAAGGAATGTCAGGTCATAAAACCGAACAAAGCCCTGTCCTGCGGGAGGGCAGGGGGCTTTGTTCTGAGCCCAAACCTAAGAACACCTGGGGGAAGGGTAGATGGACGGAATACTCCCTACAGGGCCTGGAGGGGAGGGAGTATATTTGCAAATCAATGAACTCGAAGGACAATTATAAAGCAAGGCTCTCCATGCTACCACTACTCTGCTTTGGATAAACAATCCCCGAGTCGGTGCGTGTGTTATTAAAACTGTGATTTCTCCACTTCTTCAAAGTGTCGCTTAGTTTTTTGGTCTTTCTGCAACACCATGAGCTCATATTACTTCTGAAATCTAAATTTCAAAAAGATTGAGAAAATGAGATACTTATATAAAGCAAGGGAATAATGAACATAGATGTTGTGCCTGTTCACCAGGTGAGGTAGGGCATTTAGTTCTTCAGCTCATGGTGAGTTCCACCTTCTATGAATGCTCTTTCTGTAGCTTTTCCTACAGGAACCGGATCTCAGGCCTCCTAAGCAGGGAGTCTGGGGCTGCAGCTCTGAGCAAAAGGTTGCACCTGCTGAAATGGTGAACCCAGCTCCACGAAGGTCACAGGATAAGATCAAGAATTACCACCTAGAAGATCACTTTAGCAAGTGCTGTAATTGCATGTACATCACTTGCAGGCATCCCTGAAGGGCTACTTAGAACCTTAAACTCTGACCCTCCCCAGCCCCACCTTGGTTACCCAAGTCTCTTGAAACAATTATCTCCTAATGAGTTGCTATTAGATTGAGCCATGCAAAAATAGCAATGCCAGGTCATTTTTTTTGCTTATACGATAACAACTTTAACTTCACAGTTTCAGTGCAACATCCCCATCCAGATCTACTCCCAAGAGGTAAAGTGAGGCCTGTGGAAGCCTCCAACCCACCCCACTTCTCCCACACTCCTTATTGGCTATCTACTCTATAAAACCTTATGTCAGCGGTTCTCAGCCTGTGGGTCGCGACCCCTTTGGGGGTCGAATGACCCTTTCAAAGGGTCGCCTACGACCATCCTGCATATCAGATATTTACATTAGGATTCATAACAGTAGCAACATTACAGTTACGAAGTAGTGACGAAAATAATTTTATGGTTGGGGGTCACCACACGAGGAACTGTATTTAAAGGGCCAAAAGGTTGAGAACCACTGCCTTATGTGCTGCTGGATTCCTGATATGAAACTCCAGCAGCTCACCAGACTTGTTGGGAGCTTGTGACAAATTCAGATACCTGGGTCCAACTTGGGAGATTTGGATTGAGGAGGTCTGGGTGTGTGCATTCTTAAGTTCCCCGGGTGGTTCTCACGCATAGCCCTAGCCGAGACCCTTGACATAGCGCACTGCTTCCCGCCAGTTGCTACATATTAGAATCACCTGCAGATTTTAAAAATCCCGATGGCCAGGTTGGACTCCATGCCCGTGACATCAGAATGCCTAGGAGTAGGAGCCAGGCTCAGCGTTTTGTAAGGATCTCCTCGTGTTGTCAGTGGGCAGCCAAGTTTGGGAACCACTGACATCATGAGTGATAGAGTTTGCTGACCTTCCTTTCTAGAGGCAGGTGTCACCTGCAGCCCAGAACAGATCGCATCACCCACCGGGGAGTGAAAATAGTGCGGGAGAGTAAAGATCTGCCCACGTGGGTGGCTCTTGTCAGGCCTTGGGTCTAGCTTATGAGTTCTCTAGTGCCAGACTCGCTGGCCTTGCCCACCTGCCTGCCTACCTTGCGAGATGGCACATCTGCTAGGCCTCGCTGCTCCAGCCCCCTCTGTTTCCTGGGCAGACTTGCCTTCTGATGCCCACCCTGGGAGCGACACTCATTGGGGAGCAGCTTCCCCCTGCCTGGGAGTGCAGCCCAGGACCCACCAGGGAGTGTGTTGCCATGACGATCGTGGCATACGCTCCCAACCCCCTCTGCCACTGCAAAAGCCCTGTGAAAAATCAGAATTCACAGGGCTTTTCAAGCTGTCTGAACTTCTCCACAGAAGAGGTTGTGGGAGATTTTCTTCCTTTCTATGCTTTAGGAAGATGGGGCAAAGGAGAGGACAGCAGCCTCAAACTAAAACCGAAAACTTGCCAGGATACACGACTCAATCCCTGTTCCTCTAGCAAGGGCTATTAGCCGTAATTGTTGTCATGATGATTGTCGAGAGGAAAATGACTGGGGATATAAGAAGGAGAAAAAAACTCTTCAGGTAGAGGAGGAAGTCAGGAATAGAGAGAAAGAGAAAGTGTGGGGGCAGCACCAAAGGTGATTCTTAGAGAGGAAACTGAAGAAAGAGGATGAGACTGAGGAACTGCGTGGAGCTTGGGTGGGTAGCCTGTTAAGGAAACGGGGAGTTTAGCCAGGAGGACGAGACTGATGAGGAAGGGTGGACTTGTTAGCCATTGCTGTGGAACCAATTACTGCAAAATGTAGTGGCTTAAAACATCCATCAGTATCTATTACCCCTGTTTCTGTGGGTCAGCAATTCAAGCAGTTCAGGTGGGTGCTTCTCACCTTGGGTTCTCTCATGAGGTTTCCATCAAGGTATCAGCAGGGGCTGCATCATCTGAAGTCTCGACTGGGGCCGGAAGAGCCACTTCCCAGACAGTTCATTCAGGTGGCTGGTGATGGCTAGTGCTGGCTGTTGGGAGGATGCCTCGCTTCCTCAGCATGTGGAGCCTCTCTGCTGGGGCTGCTGGAATGTCCTCATAATGGCAGCTGGCTCCCCTGGCTCCCTCTGCTCCCCCTGCACCCCCCTACTCCCAGCCAGAGCACCAGAAAGACAGAGCTACACTTCTGTGTAGCTTTATAACATGGAAGTTACTCGTCTTGTTTCCACATCTTACTGGTCACACAGTCAGCACTAGGCAGCAGAGCTGGGAAGGACGATAAAAGGTCTTCAGAAGTTGAAGACCACTAGAGGCTGGCTACAAGGAGAAAATCCCGAGTCAAGGGATTGCAGGGTTAATGCAGGTTAATACTTGCACGAAAACCCAGAGGATAGAGCAAGAGAGGATGCAGTCCAGGCTGACCTCTGTTAGTCTGGCACACCCTGGCCAAAGGGGCAGATGGACCTCTGTGACAGGCCTCTCTAGAAGAGGTGCATGCACTGTTTCTGCAAAGGTGCAGCCCGTGGCTCAGCCTCAATCATCAGGACACTTTTAAATGGAAGGAGTGGAAAATTCAACTAAAACATAAAATGAGAGTAATCTATTGATTCATATAAAGAAAGAGTAAGGGTACAGCCAGCCAGTGTGGCTCAGTGGTTCAGTTTCGACCTATGCACCAAGAGGTCACTGGTTCAATTCCTGGTCAGGGCACGAGTCTGGATTGTTGGCTCAATCCCCAGTGGGGGTATGCAAGAGGCAGCCAACCAATGTTTTTCTCTCATCAATGTTCCATCTCTCTCTCTTCCTCTCTCTCTAAAATCAATTTTAAAATTTAAGAAAAAAAAAAAAAAAGAAAGGGTGCAGAGGTGTGAAGCTTCAGGCATGGCTGGATCTAGGGTTTCAGACAATGTTGTGACTTCTCTCTGTATCTTAACTCTGCTTTCTTCTGCTTTGATGCAACTCATTGTCAACTTGACCCTCATAAAACTCTCTCATTAGCATGGCACCAGCAGCTCCGGTTTTACTGACTAAGGTTCAGCCCAGGAATGGAGACTTTTTCTCCAGCATTTGAAATAAAGTTCTGAGCCTGACTCTGGTTGCCCCCCCCCTCCCTTGCACATTCACTGTGCCCAGTGAGATGGGAAATGCTGATTGGCTTAATCTACAATATGTGGTCACCCCCAGAAACGCAGGGGGCTCCTCAGCTCCACCCAACAATTTCAAATTCCCTTTCCAAAGGGGAGTTTTGGATTCTGGTACCAGAAAAAGAAAGGATTATGCTGGGAAGGTAAAAAGGAGAGGGTTCCTCCCGGAGTCTGGGGGTGATGCTGGCGATTAGAAAACAGGCCAGCCCTAACTGATTTGGCTCAGTGGATAGAGCGTCGGCCTGCGGACTGAAGGGTCCCAGGTTCGATTCCGGTCAAGGGCATGTACCTTGGTTGTGGGCACATCCCCAGTGGGGAGTGTGCAGGAGACAGCTGATTGATGTTTCTCTCTCATTGATGTTTCTAATTCTCTATCCCTCTCCCTTCTTCTCTGTAAAAATCAATAAAATATATTTTTAAAAAAAGAAAACAGGCCAGATCAGTCTGAAGCACAGGGGGGGTGGGGGTGGGGGATGTGACTGCTGACTTAGGTGAGGCCAGAGGCCTTGGTTTTCTCCACTCTGGCAAGTAGAGCCTCTAATCATAGGCTTATGATCCAATTGCTTTTCTCAGCAGTAGAAGAAATGTATACACAGAAAGAGAGAATCTATTTATTTATCAGTTTTTCCATCAAATAGGTTTGAAGCACTCGCTATGTGCCATGATGCCTTGCGACAAAACACAATGAACACACGTGCCACGTGCCTTATGATGAACACAATGTGGAGGGGAGGGGTGGGAAATAGACATGCGGATCCAGGGCTGGCTCCTTGCAGAACCTGTCGGTACCCAGTGCTTGCCTGTATCCACTGAAAGATTTAATCCGACCCCAAACCAGTAAGTTGACCAAGACAAGCAGGGTAAAAGCAAAAGATTGTGTTTAGTGATTGCCCTCGGGTGAGGTTCTCTGGTCCGGGGGAAACGGGCCAGGGAAGTCACCGACACACAAACCTGGTAAAGCTTCTTTATGCTGCTGTTGGGCCAATCAGGTTTGTCTGTGGTAGATGGTGGTGGGGGGAGAGTTGATTTGAGTTCAAGCGGGGAGTTTGTACAACTGCACCTTGGCCATCCTGAGAAATTCCA
>PVJC01011155.1:0-42121 GCA_004026665.1 Murina feae
CTCTTCCACATTATTCCAAGCTCTCTTTATGTCAGTGAGTCAGTTAAATGATGGTCCTAGAAAAACTGATCAATTCCAGCTTCTCCTTGATGGACTGATCCAATAAAGAATTCAGGAAACATTCCTCCCTGATCCAAGACAGATATCATAAAATATTGCTAGATTCAAATAAATATAGCTGATTGTGCCCTGTAATTACTATTTTATTGTGCATAATAAAACAATTTAAAATTATGGGGATAATTTGGCTATTTAAATAAGATTCAAAAAATGTTTGCATGCAAGCAGATCTTAACTCATTGTTCTGGGTATCATGAAGCAAGAGAACAGTGTGGCTAAGTCACTTGAATATTGTCCCACTCACCAGGAGGTCCCCAGTTCAATTCCTGGTCAGGGCACATGCCCAGATTTCAGGCTCAATCCCCAGTTGGGGCTGTGCAGGAGGCAGCCAATCCATGTTTCTCTCTCATCAATGTTCCTCTCCCTTCCTCTCTCTGAAATCAATTTAAATATACATATATGTTTAAAATAAATGAAGCAAGAGAGGGTCTTTTATAAATTGTCATAATCCTTTTGGGATCACTTCTGACATCCACAGATATTCTATCACTATTAGTTAGAAATTCATATGATAACTTGCCTATTCTATATTGCCCAATCTGAACTTAAAAAGCTCTGCGTGATTCTGTATGGTAAATGATTAATAAGTAACACCCTGAACTGCTCTTACTAGGAAATTTTTATATCACAAGTGTCATTGCCTCATTCATTACATTCAGGGTAGTATCATTTCTATCCTTGTGTCTCAATTAAAAAAAGCATTCTTCTCTCCAAATAGTGTGAAGAGTAAAATTGCTCCAACACAAACATTGCCAAGAATGCTATACAGAAAAGAGAAAAATGCACAGTAGCATAGGCCAATCCTCACTCCTCTAGATATTGATACTAAAATATCTAGATAAAATTTACTTTATTTAAATACTGCAGTGCATTCAATATTCTGGAAACCAAAGGAGGCAAAATATGCTACCAGTGATGCTCAGCATATCATGGTAACTGAGATCTTTTCTGTCTAGGCCTCATGATTATTCATTCTACCTGCATGGTGTGGGACGATGGTGGGTAAAGAAGATACTCTTGCCCTGGTGTAACTTTCTATGACAAATAGCCTCAGTCACCACTGTCCCATGGAGGCATATAGGAAGTCTAGATTTTACATTGTGTTTTCTAGGCCTGGATCTGGTAGAAATTGCCCCCTTCATTCCATTCCTGCCTCA
Organism: Murina feae; assembly: GCA_004026665.1. Lineage (NCBI taxonomy): Eukaryota > Metazoa > Chordata > Mammalia > Chiroptera > Vespertilionidae > Murina > Murina feae. The sequence continues at coordinate 1,278 of PVJC01011155.1, forward strand.
TTTTAACCACTTTGGAAAGCCTGCCTATGTTTCTCATACTTTTCCATATTCTTTTCTTTCAACATCTCCTGCAATCTGCTCTCCGACCTTTTGAGTTCTGAAGAACTCAAAATTTAAGAATGTCTGTGCATGTTCCTTCCCAGGGATGCTTATGTCAATAGCTGAAATAAAATTTCATCTGGCAGCCCGCTGGTGAAAGGGTCTTGCCAAAGGAGAGCCATATCAGAGCTCTCCTGAGAAGACTATGAAATCACACTGTGCACACAATGGCAAAATTCACTTGTAAAACGACTGGCCTGGAGTTAGAAATAAGGATCTAGGGAAATTATAGCTCTGATTGACCTCTGCTTCTTCCAAATGGTTGGTGCTCATGAAATGTTACCTATCCTTGACACTCTACTCTCTCACCATTTGTTAACCATTCAAGCTATTAAGGAATCGGGAATCAGTACTGGCTAAAATTAGAGAAAAAGTTTGCCAAATGGTTACAAAAAGAAAGACAGTTGAGCCTGAGCTGTGTCTGCTTAAAGGTCAAATTGAGCATATCCACCCTGCTCCTAACAAACAGCACAAGTAAATCCAGGCGCCTGCCTCCCCGTGCTTAACAGAGATTTCATCGTGACAAGCAGAGTGCCATTTATTAGACCACTTTCAGACCAATCCACTCAAATTTACCTAATTGCAGGATGCACTCTGTCCAACAGCTTCTTCAGCACAGCCCAGTGAAGAGAAGCATCATTAATTGGTCAAAATGTGTCAAATACACAGCCTTTCAAGTAGGGGGATCTCTACAAATGTCATTTCACACAACAATGGATTTGTTACTGAAAATTCTTCATAGAATACCAAGGAAATGAGAAGCCCAGAGGTATCGGAGGAAATAATTCACTCTGCCCCTCGTTCACTCAGTGAGCATTTATGGGATTTAGGATGAAGTTACTGATGCCAAGATGAGGGCTTAGTACTCCTGTCATAGACCCAAACATACAGAGATAGAGTAAGAGAGTGGTGGGGGCAGAGATAAGGCTAAACTAAACCCTGGGCTATCTACATTTGCCACTGACCTTCCCCTCTCACTCGGGGAATGCTTCGTGTTGCTAAGGAATGATAACAAGCTTAGACAAGGCATGATTTGAAAGGGAGCAGGGCCTATGAGAAAGGGCTTCATAGTAAGCGTGAAGAGCAAGATGGGAGAGATAGAAGGTCGAGGGGCAGTACTCAGGGATTGTAAAACAAAAGCAGACAACAAGTAAAAGGGAAATTACATCCTTGTATCTCCATGATCTTGCACACTCATCCATTACCATCTGAAGCCAGAAAACAGTTAGAAATGGATCTTACTTCCTGCGATTCATGGACAAGAAAGTGATACAGCACATTTCATCTTAGGAACCACAATATCTTTAGAGGCCTTTTAATGCCATCAAGTCTGATGACAAACTTTTGAGTATGTAGTGAGGTCCTCTACTAGCAAGACTTCCCTGTGCTAGGCGAGAGGGAAATGTCAATGAAGAAGACAAACACAGTGTCACCCCAGAGAGACGTTCAGTCCATTGAGTCGGCGGTGAGGGAAGAGGGGACAGAGGAGGTAGAAAATGAACAAATAGCCAGCCCTGCAGGGTCAAGTTTACCATTCTGGTGCTAAAACCTAAAGCACACATTCCTCTCCCACCAGGCATGAACCACTCCTGCCCACTCCTTATCGGTCGGTCAGTGACGTCATCATCAAAGGAAAAGGCCTCACTGTCTGTGTCATTCACCCACAACCCCAAGAGGCCATTCAAGTTGCAGGAAAGTTCAGACTAGAGGACTTTTATTTCCATTTATTTCCCAATCAGGTCATTGCACCAACCCTTTGAATGCCTCCAGGTGACGGAGTCACAAACACCCTTGTCAGTAGTACTTGACATTAACAAAATTGATTGTGCCAAAATAGAAATCAGCTACATGATAAGTGATGATGGCTTCACTGAACTGGAAGGGGCAGAAAGCTTCCTTCTACCAAGACCTTTCAAAGTCAGTAGAATCAGAAGATAAAATGAATATCTTTTAATGCAAGTAGACTTGTCATTTTTTTGCACCAGTAAGAACCTATAATGACATACTTTACACCAATGTGTTCCAAGAGTACATTCTAAGTGAACCAAACTGTATGCACAGATTAGACTTTGCATTTAATTAAAATTATTCTAGTAGCTCAAAACATAGCCACATGCATTATCATTATTTCCATTAATTTATTATTTATAGTCTTAGACAATTATAAAGTCCTTATAGATTTATTAAGCATCTGCTTTGTGTTTATCCTGAGAACCAAAGATTTAAAACATAATATCTGATCTTAAGGATTTTACCATTTATTTAGAGAGAGCAAGTAATTATGTATGAAATAATTTATGCATAAGCAAGTACTGCAGTGTATGAAACAGTATTAATTCACAAATAATAAAACTGAGTTAGAGGCGATTAGACAATAGGGTATTAATTCATAACATTTAAAACACTTCTAATTGAATGATAGAATGAAATTGAAAAGAGAATGATCAAGTAGGCTAATATTTCATTTTAAAAAAGGGAAGCCTTCCCTGAGGGACATGAATAATTGCAAAAGTTTGGATTACATATGCATAGCCTGGTACAAAACTACCTATAAGCAGGAACCAGGTCTTACAGGTACCTCATCAGGGCCACTTCAAAGGTGTGTGAGACCACAGGAATTATTTGTGTGAGGTCCCTGTCTAAATAAACAGTTTGATTTAAAAGTGTATTAAAAATTTGTAAGCCTTTTTTGACATATGATGATGTATTGATTAAGGGTTAGAATAGGGGGTGGGAAAAAGGTAGATGCATATTACTTTAGTGCCCAATCAGTGAAGGGAAATATCCTTTATAGTGTCTAGACACCATCTCTTCTACAGCTTCAGGAACTACTATTCTTTAGTGGTTTTTGTCAGGTGTATCCTTCTTAGATAATTTCCACCTCACCTAAATGATGAGGTAAAAGAAAAAAAAACATCCTAAACATCAGAAATATTGCCTCTTTTCACACTCATGTTTCTCGAGTCAGATACTGAGGATCACACCCAGGGAATGGTTTCCATGCACATTTCGTCCACTTGTTACTTTTAAAGAAAAGTAAAAAGTTAAAAGTTAGATTGCATCATATGGAAATTTCCAAGAGTTTCTAGCATGTACATTGAACCAAATCAGGCAGCGCCAAAGTGGTTAGAAGGACTACCCATCAGGACCTACGGAAGAGAGTTTTATAGAGAAGACACAGAAGAAAAGTGAAGAAATTATGTACTTGGCATGACTTGAGCTGCTGCCTTGTTTGAAATAGTCTAGTTGGCTATTTTGACTAGTTGTTGGTAAGTTTCATTTTCTCAGCCATGAGTGCATGGACTCTGGCTCAGGTTTGGTTTGCTTCTGTAGGCTGCCAAGGCATAGAGCCACCTTAGTCTAATGGCCTCCTCATTTAATTACAGTAACACTTTCATCGAACACCTTTTCTTTTCATAAACAATTAGCTGCCGTTCAATGAATCAAGCACTTTTTCCTTTAAAGTAAACATGAATCTAGTCTTGGAGGAAGAAGCGAGATTGCAGGTATAAACACAGTCGGAGGTTGGAGTTGACTCACTGCTGCTGTAATTCCATCGTCAATACTGTCAGGTGTTTGTCCCTGACAGGGACATGCTGGTCTGTCTGATTTTGGTTCAGTGTTCAGTGCAGACTCGGCTCTCAGAAACGATTTTGTTCTCCCTTCATCAGAAACTTTATCAGAAACAGCTTTGTCTGCTGAACAGATGGGCAAGATAGTAACTGATATGAAGGCATATGGTTTTGAGAACAGACAGGAGTAGGCATTCCAAATATTAGTACAGTTTCTTTCAGGTTTTCATGAAAGTGACACATGAATGTCAATAGGCAAAAAGAACAGATAACATTTTCAATAATCTCAAAACCTACTTGCTGAAATCAAAATTGTAAATCAGCTGGCTTGCATCCCTAAAGTAAGCTGTGCCATCTGTATTGCTAACAATAACAAGGCAGAATGAAATAGGTTGGGCCAAGTAGAAACCAGATTCTTCATTCATTCATTTAACAAATATATGTTGAGCACTGAATATGTGCAGAACACTACTGGATTTGTGGGGTAAAAGAATAATCAAGTCCTCGTTTCTAAATTGAAAGGAATGAGTTGGAGCAGATCACCTCTGAACTACATATTATATTCTATACATATATTTGGAGTAAAAGAATATCGGTTTATATACAATATACACATTATGTAATAAGATATATACATAGGGTGTCCCCAAAAAAGTATACACACTTTGAATAATTATAATGGCATAATGGGTTAAATCTGAAAAGAAAGAAACTGTAATTGAGCTATCAGCTCTTAAAGTAGGTATACATTTTTTTTAGATACTTGTATATATCACTAGAGGCTTAATGCACAAAATTCTTGCAAGGGTAGGCCTTTGCAGCCCTGGCTGCCAGGGCCCTTGTAGCCCAGCCTCACCCCCCACCTGCACCCATCTTGGCCTGGCACTGCCTGCATCTGCTGCCACACACCCTCAGTTACCCCTGGTTCCACAGCATCCCCAAACTGCCCCCCTATTCCCTCAGTCCCCATCAATTGCCCATGGAGGGTGACCTGGGCCTCCCTCTGTGGGGCGATCATGGGGTGATGGTGGGCCTCCATGACCAATTGCATTGCACCTGCGTTGGCTGGCCTGGCGCCAGTGCATGTCATAGTGCGGTCGTCCTGACGGTTGTTCTGCTCTTAGGTCATTGGGTTGATTTGTATATTATACTTTTATTAGCATAGATCCCATATATACATGTATACACAAACACATAGAAATATGAAACATATAGGATATATTTGCATTTTGTGTCTAATGACATAACCAAAATGTTTTATGCTGTAAAGTGTTTTTTAACCCTGAGGAACTCTTGCTTTGCAAATACAATGCCCCCGAGAGCAATGTGCGCAGTTCATTCGTCTAAGAATGACTTGGGGTTTTTCAAAGAGACTAGCTGAAAGGTAAAGACGGTATAAAGTTAGAAAGCATGTAGCCCTAGTAAGACTATGCAGACACCCAGGGAGACCATATCTCCGCACTTAAAATTTTCCTTGATGCCTTGAAAGCTCACAGCTGATGTTCTAGGAGAGGCTGGCTCCCTAACAAAGGACTGCCCACCTTCACTGTGACTTGGAATTCTCCTGCTTTCATCCGGAGGGGATTGTGAGGGGCAGGTGGTTTGAGTAAAATACCTACAATCAAGATCGTGTTCTAACCATCTGTAGCTAAACAAACAATAATTCTTTTTAAAAAAAAAAAAAATAAGCATTTAAGGGAAAGCTAGCAGCTGAGAATATGGCTGAAAGTGGTTTCATCTAATATGTTTATGTTGATTGCTTCCATAAAGCATTTCTGGGTTATTGAAGATGGTACAAATATAGAGAAGAAACTTAACAGAACCAAAAGCAAGATAAAATGTTCCCTGCTGTCCCTGTCCTTGCACACTTAGCTGCATCAAAGGCCCAGCAGCATGTCCTGGTCCCTCCCCCTCCAGGCTGTTGTCAGGCAGTACAGGATAGGAAACGGAAGGATAAGAGTAACAAATATATAGACATGAAATACACTTATAAATGGTTTTGAAAGAGGAAAGAGACAAAGTCTATTCATGAATCTGGGTTTAAGGAAACCTATGAAAAATTTTAGAATGTAGCAAAACAAATTACTAAAAAAAAAATAGTAAATTGTTTTGCTATATTCTAAATATTTTTCCTACAGCTTATGAGTATGAAGGGGAGAGAGCAGAGTCAGGGACTAGTAATGGAGTCAACCAGTGGAGAAGATCTCATACCATCTGTAATTATTTCCTTACTCTCCCTGCTGGAACATACTCACTGTGGGTTTTCCCCTAAAGTTATTCTTACATAAATAAAAGGATAAGGCCACAACTAAAGAAGCTGAAGTTGAAAGTCAAGATTGTTTTAGAAAAATAATTGAAATTGCAAAGAGATCATTGAAATTGCAGACACAACTGCCTTTTCTACAAGAAGACAAATAGAGGAAGAAAATCCATCACTTGATTTCCTAAATTCTGGGATATCATGACCCAGAGCAAAGGAGTTAAAGAGGTCTCCATTGTAGAGGGAGAATGGTGATGGGCAGGGTATTGGCTACTAGAGGCCTCTAACAATTAAAAAAGGTTTACTTAAAGATTACATTCATCACAAAGAGTGGCAATCCCACCATTCCTCCATTCCATAGCACATAGAACTTTTCCTTTTTTTAAAATTTTGTTTTATTGCTTAAAATATTACAAATATTACAATATTACAAATATTACAATATTACAAATATTACAATATTACAAATATTGCTTAAAATATTACAAATATTTTTCCCCCTTGACCTTCCCCCGGCCTTCCCTACCCCCCAGTGTTTTGTGTCCATTAGTTTTGCTTATATGCATGCATAAAAATTCTTTGGTTGATTTCTTAACCCCCAGTTCTTGCTTTTTTTTTCTGATTAGCTTGGACATGGCCTTAGCAGCCCCCCTACTACTGTTCTGAGTCCCACAGAATTGGTACCAAAGATGGGGCTTGCCATCCCTGCTCTAAAGTTAAAGAGGAGAGTGTCCTTTATGCCTGGTTGCTGTATCTCTTTAATCTTGCTTCAAAGGGAATAACTTCTGGAGCTATTGATGAAAACACTCAGATTAGGATGCTGAATACTTAACACAACACATATTTACTCTTTCAGTGGGGAGTTCTACTCTTCCGGAAAAGCAATATAGGAATTAGATCAGCTTTTTGTTATTTTTAAAATAAACTCTTTTGAGAACAGTTTTTGGTTCCCAGTAAAATTAAGCATAAATTATGAGAGTTCCCTCACCTCCCACACCTATAACCTCTCTCATTATGGACATCCTGAATCACAGTGACACATTTGTTAAAAACGATGTTTAACTTCTTGAGGAAACTCCCCACTGCTCTCCACAGTGGCTGCACCAGTCAGCAGTGCACAAAGGTTCCTTTTGCTTTGCATCCTCACCAGCACTTGTCATTTGTTGATTTGTACCTCATTGTTGTTTTGATTTGCATCTCTTGGATGATTAGAGACTTTGAGTATGTTTTCATATGTCTCCTGGCCTTCTGAATGTCCTCTTTTGAAAAGTGTCTATTTAGGTCTTTTGCCCACTTTTTTTATTGGATTGTTTAGCTTCCTTTTGTTAAGTTGTATGAGTTCCTGAAGAACCATCTCACACCTGTCAGAATGACAATCATCAACAAATCACAAATGACAAGTGCTGGCAAGCACATGGAGAGAAAGGAACCCCCATACATTGCTGGTGGGAATGCAGACTGGTACAGCCACTGTGGAGAACAACATGGAATTTCCTCAAAAAGTTAAACATGGAACTTCCATTTGACACTGTGATCCCACTTCTAGGAATATATCCCAAGAAACCAGAAATCAATCGGAAAGGACATATGCACCCCTATGTTCATAGCAGCACAATTTACAATAACCAAGATTTGGAAACAGCCTAAATGTTCATCAGTAGATGAGTGGGTTAAAAAGCTGTGGTACATCTATACAATGGAATACTATGCTGCTATAAAAAAGAAGGAACTTTTATCATTTGCAACAGCATGAATGGAACTGGAGAGCATTATGCTAAGTGAAATAAGCCAGCTGGAGAAAGATAAATATCACATGATCCCACTCATTTTTGGAATATAGTGAACAACATAAACTGATGAACAAAAATAGACCCAGAGACAAGGAAACACCAAACAGACCATCAAACCTCAGAGGGAAGGCAGGGGAGGATGGGTAGGGGCATGAGAGGGTAAGAGATCAATCAAAGGACTTGTATGCATGCATATTAGCATAACCAATGGACACAGACACTGGGGCTGTAGGGGCTTGTCTGGGGGGGACAGGGAGGAGTCAATGGGGGAAAGGAGACATATGTAATACTTTAAACAATAAATATATAAAATGATGAATATATATTGATGCATCATTATCACTCAAAGTCCACAGTTTACATTAGAGTTGATCCTTGCTGTTGTACTTTCTATGGGTTTTTACCAATGTATAATAAGATATATCCACCATATTAGCATCATCCAGACAGTTTCACTGCCTAAAAATCTCTGCTCAGCCTGTTTGTTCCTCCTATCCTCCTAATTCTGACAAGCACTAATTTTGTTACTATCTCCATAGTTTTGTTTTTTCCAAAATGTCACATATATGGAATCACACAGTATGTAGCCTTTTCAGTTTGGCTTCTTTCATTTAGTAATTTTCATTTTTAAGTGTCTTCCATGTCTTTCCTTAGTTTGGCAGATCATTTTTCTTTAGTGCTGAATAATATTCCATTATCTGCATCTATCACAGTTTATTTATACATTCACCTACTAAAGGACATTTTGGTTGCTTCCATGTTTTAGCAATCCTAATATATAAAAGCCCAGGGTTGTAACAACCAATCACCACCAAAGGCTGACCAACCCTGAGGTCCTTCAGTCACCATGGCAACCCAGCACTGACTGCCCAGGGGGCTGAGACCCAGCGAGAGAGGCAGGGTCTGATCTGTAGCCTCAGTGGCAGCTGTTGATTAGTACTTACCTTTCTCCTTCTCTCCCTCTTTCTTTCCGGGCTTTGCCAGCAGCCTACCTTTCTTTCTCTCTCAGCCTCTGCAGGGGCTGCTGTTCAGCCCCACCTTTCTGATCAGGCCCAGAGTTAGGCCCAGAGATGCTGACTGACATAGGAACTGACCAATGAGAACCAAATGTGGGTGCTGTGAAGAACCAATGGCTATCTAGCAGGTGGAGCTTTTGACACTGACTGGCATAGGAACCAACCAATCAGAACCAAATTGGCCAGCAGAGGAGAACAGTTTGGGGTGAGGAGGGCAGTTGGTGAGAGATCAGGCTGGCAGGTGAGGACCCTTGGGGACGAGGTCATACCAGCAGAGGAGGGCAGTTTGGGGCAACTAGGCCAGGAAAGGAGGACAGTTGGGGGTGAGATCAGGCCAGCAGGGAGGACCATTGGGGGCAATATCAGGCTGGAAGGGGAGGGCAGTTGGGAGCAACCAGGCCAGCAGGGAAGAGCAGTTTGGAGCCATCAAGCAGGCAGAGGCAGTTAGGAGCTGGCAGGGGAAGGCAGTTAGGGGTGATCAGGCAAGCAGGCAGGTGAGCAGTTAGAAGGCAGCAGTCCCAGATTGCAAGAGGAATGTCCCACTGCCAGTTTAGGCCTGATCCTATAGGGGTCCCCAATTGAAGAGGGTACAGACTGGGCTGAGGGAATCTCCGCCCCCACCCCCCCATGCACAAATTTCATGGACCGGGCCTCTAGTTGTTAATAATAGAGCTTCTGGAGGTAAAACTCACAAAAATGTGCCCTATTGCTGGCTCCCCCTGGAGTTTTTTCTTGAAATTGTCCACTCTGAGCCCCCAGCAACTTGTCAATTACATTTCAGGTTTTCCTACCCAGCTCTGTTTCCTGCAAAGGTTTCCACTCCGGTGAATGTGGTTCTCCATATTCACCTGCAAGTCTCTTCAATGTGGGGAGTACCCCATGACCTCAGTTCTCAGACAGATGTAAGAATTTTAAGTTTGTTCAACTTATGGTTAGGACAGAGTGTAAACTTCAAGCTTTTCCTTGTCATATCAGAAACTGCATGTCTGTTGTTATTTTAAATCTCAATGCTTCATGATCCAAGCCAGGATTGGGTAACCAAAGAGGCAGTGCTGCTCTGAGCAGATTCATACAAGAAGCTACTACAAACACAAACATTATACCTGGCAGAAACTAGCCAATTTCCAGAAGCTGTCTTAAAATTCTAAACATAGTTCATTAACAACAAATTTTACAGTAAGCTTTTTCTAAGTTTGTAACTCCTTTCTCCTCTGCAATGCTTTTCCCTGAAGCACCCTTTTCCTGATAGTCCTGACACCCACACCGGACAATGCTGACAGAAATGATGTGTAGTTGACTGCAAAGTAGACAAACACCCAAATACTATTGGGCTCTTCAAGTATTGGCCCCTTTGTGACTGGTGAGACTCCGATTACAGATTCAATAAGGTCTTCCCTAATCTCTTCTAGAGCTACATCTAGAATGGTGGTTAAGAACACAAACTCTGGAGCCAGACTGCTTGAATCCAAATCCCGGTTCTACCACTTACCGGCAATTTGGGCAAGTTCTTTCATCTCTTTGTGCTTCGGTTAAATAGGAATGATAATAATAATATTATATGTATTTGTAAAATTAAATGAGTTAAGATATATAAAGCTCCAAAGAAATGCCTGGCACAGAGTATGAATTATAGGAAGTACAATACAGTGCTAACTCGGATAAGATCTAATAAACCATACCAGAGCCATGGGATTCTGGTGGACTGGGAAGAAGTTGTGGTAATGCCCGAGATATCGATCCCTCAGCCCTTGGGATGGCCAGCAGGGACCCAAGACAATCAGCTCTAGCCAAAAGGAACCAGGTAGACCATTAAAATAATTTGAAATTTCTATGTGTGTCAAGATGTTTGAAAAGTACTACATTTTTCCATTCCCCATTAGGATCCTGTACATTATTACAGACCATAATATCTTCTATTTCACTCTGCTATAAAGAACATACCCTGGGAAATGGCCTCTGACTTTTTCATTCTCACACACCATTATAGGGAGCCTCGGTGCTGATTACCCAACCATGGTGTTAAAGCTGAATAATTTCACACTGAATTATTTGTGTTCCTTCCTGAGGTTTGGTCTTTTTGTGTGGGAATGGCACTGAAATTAATCATGTGTCATTTTAGTCAGACTCTGGAGCATTTGTATTTATTCCAGGAAATTCTTCTGCCTGTCTCCTAACATGGCATATACCTGGTAAGGCAATTGAACAGTATGTACACCGACTCCTTCAAGAAGAAGGCAATTCACACTTCAGATGTCTTGAGTCTAAAGTTGACTTCCTAGGGCCTATGTGAAGTTCAAGGGCCTGGCTAAGTGGCCTGATCTGGTGGGAAGTGCCCATATTCTCCCCTCAGAATAACTACAGCACCACATTACAAGACAACATACATGCACTGCACTGCTTTCACGTTGCTTAGCCATTTTCCTTAATATTGCAAACTATAAGCATAGGGGCCCAGTGCACAAAAATTTGTGCACTGGGGGGGGGGTCCCCTCAGCCCGGCCCTGTGCCCTCTCACAGTCTGGGAACCCTCTGAGGATGTCCACCTGCTGATGTGCCTGGCCAGCCTGGGTGAGGGGCCAATGTCTGTTTGCAGGCTGGCCAAGCTCCCCAGTGGAGACCCTCACCCCAGGGGGTGTGGCAAACCTGGGTGAGGGTCTGAGGGCAGTTTTCAGGCTGGCCACAGCTCCCACTGACCCTCCGGGCCATCAGCCTGGGAAGCGATAGGGTGGCGCTGGCCATCCCATGGCCTCCAAGGAAGGAACCTCGGCAGCCGGCCAGCTGGTCCCGCCCCCCCAAGGCTTCCGTCTGGGAAGGCATTGGCCAGCTCAGGGCGCCGGATGCCTTACCAGGACAGAGGCTCCCAAGATGGTGAAGGCTGCAGCCCAGGAGAAGCTGCACACCTGGGTTGTGGCCTCCGCCATCTTGGCTAGGTTAATTTGCATACAGCCACTCTGATTGGCTGGTGGACGTGTCTTAAGCGTCCCGAAGAAATGGTTAATTTTAATATTTCACTTTTATTAGTTAGGATAGGGAAGCATTACCAGGGTGAAATTATTTGAGTGTTTTATTCCTTATATATCTTTGAAGGAGACAAATTTTAAGCTTTTCTCAAATTTAGAGTTGTTTCCATCACTGTATATGTGTGCAGTGATGGAAACAACTCTAAATATGAGAAAAGCTTAAAATTTGTGTGCATATACAGTATCATTGGGAGTTTTTGAGACATATAAATCATGTTTATTTAGATAGTTTTCTAGTTTATGAGCAACTACACCAGATAACAATGGAATATTTTCTACTTACAAATAGCCCAAGAATGTGATCAATACTGTCACATTGCTTAATAATTGTTAGTGGGGTCTGAAAAGGTAAAGGAAAAGAGATATTCCATTTGGGGGGGAATGGAAAGGAAGATGTGATTTCTAAGTTTTGTTGTTACTATTGTTACCCAAAGGAAGAATATACTGAAAATTTCCAGAGTTACTTAGTAAACACACACACACACACACACAAGAAATTCCAAAGACTTTTTTAAAAGGAAAGTATTATATGAGGTAGGTAATTTAAAGCCAGCTCAACTGAACTCCCCTATAATGCTTTTAGTCCTGCTTTTGGACCTATTCTGGGGCCTCTTTCGGGATCTCAATTTCCTCATCTGTAAAATTAGAATAGGCATTAAATGGAACTCAGGTCCCTACCTATCAACCCCGAATTCTACATCTAGTGAAAATATGCTTCAGGAATTAAAGGGAACATTTTTCAATGGTTCACATCCTGACTGTGGTGTGGCTATCCACAACTGGGTACATGTATCAAAACTCATTGCATGATAGGTCTGAAGCGGACCATTTTTATATTATATAAATCATATTATTGCTGATCCAAACCAAAAAAAAAATAAAAAGAAAAGAAGAAATAAAAATTAAAATTAAAAAAAAAGAAATGAGGTTATGAGTTAGCATAATGGTTATACCTGGTGATAAACGGAGGCTTCTAAAGTTCTGATTATGTTGTATGGCAGATACGTGGGTGTTTATTTTACAACAATTTGTTAATAAATGCCTTTATGGTTTATTCATTTTCCAAATTAAAAAAGGAGTCACTAAAGAGAAAAGCAAGCTTTCCACTTGATAAGAGGTGTCCAAAATCCTCTAAATATCCTTATAGAAAATTAATTTTAGTGAATTTTAATAATATATATTATATTATAATACAATTTTTAAAGTATAGATCTGAGGAAATTTTGATCAATAAATTTAATTTATCCCAGAAGTAAATCAATATGTTTTAAAAATGACTATCTACTATGATCAAAGGAGAGAGATTCTACTGTCACAACGATGGCCAGATTCCCAGTAAGCAAAGGTTTTCTAAGTTGTGATAAACTAGTAATGTTTCTTTCACATTCTTAGCACATGCTCAGTTGAAAATGGAATACTGACTCATTTTCAAGGCGTAAGTGACGGAACCCTAGAATTACTCATGCGATCTGTTTCCTAGGAAACCATTTCACCCAGGGCTCAAGTGGAGATTCCTTTGGGGAGAAAAGGGTTGCTTGCTTCTAATATTTTTCTAAAGAGACTAAAACATATTACTGCGGATATGAGTTCTTCCATGTGGCAGCTCTCATTACATGCCACTTGTTTGGCAAACAAACAAATCATCTTAGCAACTTCTTACAGCGTTCAGAGTTAGATGCAGCCATATGGAAGCAGGTGACAGCCATCTAGGATGGCACTGCACTCTCCTCAATTTTCCCCAAATATTTCTCCCCCACCCCCCCGCCTTGATGAATTTGAAGAGTCAACATTGAGTGCTTCCTTCTGTTCGCTTTAAGCCAACATTGGTCTTTTTTTATTGCCGCCTCGATGTACGTAGCTCTAAATATCAGGCCCAGCCTGCACTTCCCTATCATCGCTCCTACACACAGTGGGCTGGCTCCAGCTCCACCTCGCTCCCTTTCCATCCCAATGCCAGCAGTGATGGTCCAGAGGCAGGCTTATTTGCTCACAGTGGCCCCTTTTCTGTGACATTCAGCATCAAGTCACTTGTGCTAACGTGGCCTTTTGCCCAGTGCGTATCACTAGGTGTCTACCTCAAGGCTTTGTTTTCAATAGCCCATCAAGTACTCCAGATTCTTTGCTAAAATTATGGCTAAAATCCTGACCTCAGATGAAAGACCAGGCTGGAGTGTGATTTCTGTGCACTACAGCCCTCAGGCGTAGGCAAGCAGGCTCCGGCCCCTGCTTTCCTCTTTGAACTGCAAGCATCCTCCACCTGCACCATCAGCATCACCTGTGCACCTGTTAGAAACAGGCACTGAGTCAGGTGAGCCCCTGGTAGCATGCACCTTCAAGCTGAGAAAGCATTTCTTTAGGGGGCACCTGCTCGGGCTCGCCTGTGACCACACCCTCTTCATAAAAGGCCATGTCCAAGGGGTTGGGGACGTGCCCACCTGGAGCCTGGGTCCCCCTTGTAGGTCAAGGTCCCAGTACCCACACCTAGGACAGAGGCAATTAGTGTCCAACGGGTCCCAACAGGGGCCATTTCCAGGGCCTGCACAGACTTATTCTTCAGTCCATACTTCTGAAGCTGCTGTGGCCACTAGAAGGCGGAGAAATGAAACAAGGACCTGGGAGATGCACTGTCCCTGTGCAGAGGCAGGAGCCACTGGAGGGCAGCGGGGGGGGGGGGGGGGGGGGAGGGGAGCGTGGAGGGGAGAGAAGGGACAAGAGAAGAGAAAAGCTGCCACCTGTGCTCTGCCAGGGCTACCCGGGAAGGCTGCCTCCTTTCTGCGGTTTCCGCTCTGGGAGAGGGTACCTGTGGTTCCCTCGCCTTCCTCACTTTGTCTCTGACTTCCCAGGGAGTGCTAAGTTAGCAGAGGTTTTTGGAGCTTCTATGATATGTTAAAAGGTCAGTATCCTAAGGTTTCAGTGGGTTGGTTCTCTACTGCTTGCCTGAAGCCAGGAGCGTTTAAGAAACAGGCAGAAACAGCCTCAATCCCAGGGAGCTCTCTCTCCCACCCATCTCTGCACAGCTGGCTTTCTCTCCTTTTTCTGGGCCCCCCTGTTTGTGCTCTCTTACTGCTCATACACACACACACACTCACACACTCACCCACTCACACACACATGCACTCACACTCACACATACACACACTCACCCGCACACGTACACACACACACCAAGCTGAACCTGACCTGCACCCTCCCTCTACTCTAGCACTGTTCTGCTCCTCACTCCCAGTGGTCAAATGTCCTTGCACACCTCCGGGGAGTATCACCCCTACCCCCCCCCCGTTTCTGCTCCCTGTCCTCCCCACTGCCAGGTGCAATGGCCAGGAGCATGTGCGAGCTCAGTGCTCACCTACATGAGCCCAGTGGCCAGCCAGCTCTCTCTTATTTCATTGAGAAGCAGTTAGGAGCATGGATTTGGAGCCAGACTGCCCAGATGCAAAGCCAGCTGCCCCATTAACAAGCTGTGGAAACTTGGGCGACCTCCTAAATGGTCTGGGTCTAAATTGTCCTCATCTGTAGGACCAGGATAATGTAGCACTCAAATTATATGATCGCTGTGAATCAAAATATGAATACATAATATATGAGTTAATAAATGTAGATCATGTAACTGTGCCAATATGCAACAGAACGCTACTTAAGCATTAGCTATCAATGTTATTATAAGATGTACAGGCCTGGTCTTTTGGGTGGAAATAGAGTAGGCCTGCTAGCCTAACAGAATTCAAAGCTGCTTAGGGCTTTCTGATCATTGGAAAACCAAGGGATTATTCAGCTCCTGCAGATTAACTCACTGGATATGAGGGCTTTAAGCCAAAGCACCATCCACTTACTCGTTAGTAGTACATAATTATTGTGCATATACTATGTTCCAGGCCCCATTGTTGGTTCTTAGGGTTTAGTAGTGAAAAAGGCAGAGTCCTGTGCTCATGGAGCTGACATTCTTGTTCATAACAGTGCGTATCTGCTGGCTGTGCCTTTGTTCACTCCCTGGAACAGAGGTCAAAAGCAGGGTTCCATTAGCCCAGGCTTCTGGGCCAAATATCTTTTCATACCATCTTCTAATAATACCCCAATAAACTCATTCTGATTTGTATTTTCCACCTCTTTAGATTCCTTCCACCTTCTCCTTGGCTTCTTATACTGAGTTCTTATCTAAACTGGAGCTTCTTTCCACTGCGCCTTTTAGATCCTTGTCTGTGAGCTACACTGGAAGAAGTTAGGGCTTGAACTTTGAATCCTGGCTCCACCATTTAGTTGTGTGGCTTTATTAGCTTCCTATTGCTGCTATGACAAATTACCACACAATAGTGGCTGAAAACAACACAACTTTACTAAGTTCTGGAGCTCAGAAGTCCAACCTGGGTCTCAACGAGCTGAAATCAAGAAGTGAGCAGTGTTGGTTCCCTCTGGGTGCTCTCGGGGAAGATCCGGCCGCAGAGCACCTTCAAATCTCACTGTTACTCTGACCGCCTCTTTTGCCTTCCTCTTCCTCCTTGAAGGAGCCTTAGACTACACTCTGGACAACCTGATTACCCAATATAACCTCCTTATCTTAAGGTCCATTGCTTGCCAACCTTAATTCCATCTGCAACTTTAATTCTCTTTTGCCATGTCATAAAACATAGTCACTTACCTAGACAAAAGATGTCACTCTTGTTAATTGTCTTGATGATGATGATGATGATGATGATGATGATGATGATGATGATACCTACTAGGTGAGTCTACACTACAGATAAGAATGTGAGGTGCAAAATAAACTTGTCCAGGAGTGGTTAGTGGATAAGGTGAGTGGGAAAGATTTAAACTCGCTCACTCTCTAACCACAAAATCCAGGTTCCTTCCACTACCCAGTGGTTCTCAACCTGTGGGTCGTGACCCCTTTGGCGGTTGAACAACCCTTTCACAGGGGTCCTCTAAGACCATCCTGCATATCAGATATTTACATTATGATTCATAACAGTAGCAACATTACAGTTATGAAGTAGCAACGAAAATAATTTTATGGTTGGGTCACAACATGAGGAACTGTATTTAAAGGGCCAGAAGGTTGAGCACCACTAAATTAAGAAGAAGCCTCTGAAGATGATGTTAGGTTCAATAAGATTCCTCTAAATAGAATTTGGTGTACCCAGGAATATCTCTCTCTCTCTCTCTCTCTCTCTCTCTCTCTCTCTCTCTCTCTCACTCTCATTCTCCCTGCCTCTCCTGTCTTTCTTCTATTTTTTCATGTTGGAACACCAAAGTTAGATCTGACTAGTAAAGAAGAAAGTAGTGAGCTAAAAAGACAAAGCATAATGACTGTGGTCTCAAAGTTGAGCAGTCGTTGACAAAAATAACTTGTAACCAAGACAGTGTTGGTGATTCTGGGCTGAAACTTGGTGAGTTTGCTGAGCAAAAGCAGACATGGCTGTGGAGTTTTCCAGTCTCTTGGTACTACTGCCAACGTGTACAACAAATTCCCCCTCACAATCAGCCGGTCAGATGCTGGTACTGCTGTGATGATTCTACCTTGAACCACTTATAAATTTCTCTCCACATCAGGGACCACCATGCTATAATCACATGATTTATTCAAGGGCATCCAGGCAAGTTATAATGTCAGGATTTTCCAAATTCTTTTTCAGATCCCTTCACTGAGCATCCTTGGCCAGATCATATTCAGACACCAGTTTGGTTTGATTTCTAAGCAGATGAGAGTTGACTAAAAGCAACAAGTTTGAATTCATTCACCTCAAAAGATTATCCAGGTTTATCCTGATGCTTGGCTGTCACAATGTTGTTACTCACCCCCATGCCTTCTGCACTCAACCTCTGCACATACTTGATGCAGACTCCCAAGTGCAAACACCAACATCCGAAGGCTTTCCTAAAGGGAGCAAGGCAGACCTGAAGTTCCAGGGAGGTAACATCCCTGGGAGTAGTCCTCCATCAGTGATTGATGGACATCAGTAGAGTAGCACAAGTAATGTCTACTACCCTTGCAGGATTGATAATAGGGCCTCCTATTGTAATCAGCAGTCCATTAGTGGCTTTGAAAAAGCAGTTTCCGTAGAGGAGGTAGAGGTGGACTCTAGACAGAGCGTGAAAAGGAGGTGAAAAAACTGGGTTGGTTTGTGTAGACAAGTGGTTTGAGAAGTGTGAGTATGAAAGGAGTATAAAGGTGAGGCAGGTGGAGGGTGCTCTGGTGACAAGGAAGGGATTTTCAGTATGTTTCAGGTATGTGAAGATGAGCACAAGATAGATGATGGAGGAAAAGGAGAAAACTGAAGAGCCAAAGTACTTAGGGTGGGAGGAGATGAATCTAGAAAAGGAGTTGCCATTAGGCAGAATTCTTTTGCCTGATACAGGAGGTGTAAAAAAAAAAAAAAGAACCTCAATTTTTAGTTATAAATAATGTGTAACCATGTCCTCTTTGTTTTTAACATCCTTTTTGAAAGTTCTCAACACTCGTTGGTCATTTAAGGCTCAGGCCAATTGTTTTTGTGAACATACTAAGGTCACTCCTAAGACTCATGATCACCTAACAACACATAGACCTGCATTTGCAAAACTGTGAACTGTAGATTGCCAGTGTCTCATGAATTGTTAGGCATGCTCAGCGTCAAATGTCCTGATCAAATAATTTGGGATACATTACACACTCTACCTGAATTCATATATTCGCAAGGCTCTACAATACAGATCACAGTTTAATTCTATTGAACCAAGGATTTCCTCAGAATGACATGTTCCCCCCAAACATATTCCCTTACAAGTACCCACACATTCTCATCTGTCAATTTTCTTAGCTTTCATGTAGCTTCAAAATAGTCAAACCAACTTAGAATCCGGAAGAGCAAAGTGGTTACCTTCAAAGCTTACACACTTACTTTAGAGATCACTAGCTCTAATTTATCCTAAAATTGATTCCTATGAACTCATTCTCCCTCTCAGAGAAATACGTCCTGATTACTCCACCCTCCTTCTAAACCTAAAACTGATGAATGCCACTGCCAAAATAATGCAGGCAATGCTACAGTGACTCAACTTTCAATAAGTTTTTTATGAAAATATTGTCAAAGGTTTTAGAAAGTCTAACTGTATTTTATCTGTGTGTTCTCTTTTATCCATATGCATATTTATTCCCTTGTGGAATTCTAGAAGATTAAAAAGCAGTCCCCCAATTTGAGAGAGGGGGTGTGGGAAGGGAATCTCGGTACTGAAGAAAGAGCCCGAGCCAGTTCCTCCACAGAGCCGAAAATGAAAGTGGAATAAATTTAAATAGAAAGTTTCTTCCCATGGCATGTTCTCGACAAATTTAGATATTCTTTTACAATTTGAACCAGCAATTGTTTGAACATGTTAAATATTTAAAAATATATATTTAGTGGGAGAAAAAAAGAACAGAGTGGTACTTCCTCTGGATTAAGAGCAGTGGTTTTATTGTGTGAATATGAAAATTTTCATGCCTCATCTTCAAAAATGTTTTCAAAGGAACTTAATTTTCAGATCATCAAATTCATATTATGTACAACTTCTGACCGTACTGTAAATTATTTTAATACTGATGTGAAATTAGTCCAAAATGTTGTATTATAAGAGAAAATAGCAGTTGTAAAATGTTTCAAAAAGAAATTGAACCCTAACCTTAAATGTTAGCAGAACAATAAATGTTTCTAGGTGGCTGACATTGTTATAGGACATTACATGAATTCCAACTCGTGAGCCCTGTGTGGAGCCAAAATATCCCACAGCAAACACACTGAAGAATAAAATGAAACAGGATCAATACCCCTGAGTAAAATTCACCTTTGGGCAAGAAGTATGAGGGTAGAATTAACGCAGCAGAGTCTCTTTCTCTAGTTATTTACATGTAGTCTGCAGGAATTGCAGGTCACTTCCGTTAATATCTATGCAAAGTCAAAATGTCTTTTAAATTAAGAGCCAATTCTAATTACCTACAATGCTTGTGCAGTACATTTGACAGAGGACATCCCAGGACATGAAACTGAATGATTCATATGCCATGTTTATTAAATTGCTTGAGGATGAGGTGAACATAACAGGGTAAGACTGTCTATTCCCACAAGACAATCAGAGAGGTCAAAAGGCTACAATAACAAGTTTTCATAATTAGTCCCTATCACCATGTTTACATAAGGTCTATGCTTATTCTGACAATCATTTGTGGTTTTAAGTGGAGAAGAGACACTAGAAGTCAATTGTATTGGTTCACACTAATCATTAATAACTGTGAACCGATTACCCACTAACATGACAAAATAACAAATAAAAATCTATGTTTTTGAAATATAACTGATGATCTCTAACACCAGGTTGCATAAATTCCTGCAGACAGCAAGTACTCAAATTGTATTGATTTGAATGTAAAAATAAAAAAATAATCAAATAATTCAAGATGATGGAGAATTTCATGCTAAAATACTTAATATGCACAATGGTTCTCAAAGGGTGGCCCCAGATCAGCAGCAGCAGCACTTGGGAACTTATTAGAAATGCAAATTCTCAGATCCCACCTCCTTCCAGAATGAAGATGAGACTCTAGGGGTGGGGCCCAGCAATTTCTGTTTTAATAAGCCCTGTTGTGGGTGATTCTGAAGGAGACCCTCTCAAAGTTTTGTGATATGAACTATAGACGCTAACAAACCTAGTTGACTACAGCTTAGCCAGGTGCCTGGTCATGTCTGTGTTGTCATTGATCTCCAGCACTTTCCACATCAGAGAGCTGAGTGCAGAGCGTTGGAAAATCAGGTAGGAAAAGCCTCTGCCTCTCTCCTGTACCTTAAACATTTTGACTTTTCCAATGTGGCTCCGATAAAAGTGGGAAGGAGATATGGATCAATAGCCAACTCTGGATCTGTTGTGGACAAGAGAATGACTTATAAATGCTGCATAGAAAGTAACACAGCATCCATAGTCCACCTAAAGGGAGATTCATTTTCAGCTCAGACTTTTGTCTGACAACATGGACAAGTTTTCAAAAGCTATTTCTGCAACCAAAGCACAAGAAGGATCACACAAGGGAGGGGAAAGCAAACCAAGACAGAATGTGAGGATTATACAAATAGAACACAAAATGCTTCCTGGGGAAGGAAGGCTGATAACAGAACTTAAAGTCTACTGTGCTACCGCATTTCTCACGGATAATGCTCCCCAAGAAACAAGAGTCACCAGCTCACCCTGTCACAGTTTGCCACAGGATTCCAAAATTCCAAAATGGAGAGCATCAGACTTGAGTGCATATATTGATCAGTTCCACACAATATATATTTTAGTTCAGAGAGGAAGGGAGAGGAAGAGAGAGATAGAAACATCAGTGATGACAAAAAATCATTGATCAGCTGCCTCCTGCACCAGGGATTAAGCCCTCAACCCAGGCATGTGTCCTACCAGGAATTGAACCATAACCTGCTGGTTCATTACATCATTGCTCAACCACTGAGCCATACCAGGCGAACTAAGCTCACTTTTCTTGATTTATATTAGCTAGTCTCTCTATATAAGCAGCGCTCTACATCCCTCTTCCCAATTACCCTTCCCTTCCCTTCCCTGCCAACAAATCCAGCCATCTTCCTTTTCCCCAGAACTTCCTTATTTTCTATCTAATCTAATAAAAGAGTAATATGCAAATTAACTCTCGCTCTGTTACACCTAAGCCACGCCCACCAGCCAAGCCATGCCCACCAGCCAATCAGAGTCACGATATGCAAATTAACCCAGCCAAGTTGGTGGCCGGCAGCCACAAAGCTAGAGCAAACAGGAGGCCAGCAATGGAGGAAACTGCCTGCCCAGGCCAGCTGTGGCCTCCACTCAAGGCAACAAAGTTTCAATTATAGAAGTCATGGAGCTGAAGCAAACAGGAGGCTTCTGTTGCCTGCCTAGGCCTCAGCTCAAGGTAACAAAGTTTCAATTATAGAAGATAAATAAACCCCAGAAACCTGTTTCCAGCCAGCTTTGCTGGGACCCTGGGTCAATGGGAGCTGTGGTCAGCTTGCTAACAGCGCTCAGCCACTCACCCAGGCTGGCCAGGCAACCCAGTAGGGACCCGAACCCTGAAGGGGCTGTGGGGAGCCTGAAAACAGACCTCAGCCCCTCACCCAGGCTGGCCAAGCACGCCAGCAGGTAGACATCCCCCAATGGGTCCCAGACTGTGAGAAGGCACAGACTGGACTGAGGGACCCTCCCAAGTACACAAATTTTTGTACACCAGGCCCCAAGTTATAGTTATAAAAACAGAACTTGGGAGTTAGATAAGTTGAAATTTGTTAAGGAATTTAATGTGGAATGGTATGAATAAATTAAATAACAAAAGGATGGAGTTTGCACCTCACTCTTTAGTTCAGATTCAGACAACCCCAAAGCACACAAAGAAAAGACCCTCAGCTAGGATTTACCCAAATCTGACTGTGTTTAGATTTATGCAGGTGTCTGATTCCTCCTGTAGGCAAAACGGGTGACAACAGAAATTTTATCTTATTTGTCCTTGTACCTTTAATAGGACCTAGCACAAAGCTTTATTAAAATACCCAACAGTTTGCTAAATAGAATAGTAGATGACACAAAAGAGCAAAATGGATTACCTGCATAAACATGTGTTAATCTATTAGTTCAGGTAGAGAATTCCACTCCAAATGGCTGAGCAGCAACACTTAGCAACAGAGCAAAATGAACACTGTGCTACCATTTGTTCATTCACATTCTCCAGGGTTAACCGAAACCACCTGGTTATTTTTTCCTCCCTTTCCAACATTCTGTTTTATGTCACAGAAAAACAGAACATCTTGGGCTTAGCTGCCTTAGCTTCCCATCTGAAAATGAGGCAACTCTTACTGGCCTCTTCATGGGCGTCTGTCTAGTGAGCCTTGATGAGGTTCCTTATGCACACACTCTGTC
Organism: Murina feae; assembly: GCA_004026665.1. Classification (NCBI taxonomy): domain Eukaryota; kingdom Metazoa; phylum Chordata; class Mammalia; order Chiroptera; family Vespertilionidae; genus Murina; species Murina feae. Next base: position 23,931 of record PVJC01011155.1, read on the forward strand.
ATGTTCATTTCCTGCTCATCAGTGGGAAGAGAGTAAACTCTCCCCTTTAAATTTGTTTGCACTCTTGCAGGTACCTTGGCTACCAATGGCTGTCCTGGAAAGCTGCCCCTGAAAGAGTTAAAGTGCCTTCTTTTAAACACAATCAGAGAGGAGCAGATGGCACATTTGCTAACTGAGAAGATGTTGTTCTCACTTGGGTCTAAATTTCCTCCCTCCACCTGGCATCCCAGACAGCTGTGGCAGCTCCATCTGCCCACCTTGAATTCATCAGGTGAATGCTCCATTTCCTTAATTGAGGTTAAGCTAACCCAAGTAATCAAAGACAGGTATGGGATGTTGCCTGTCATAATCGTGCCTCTGATTATATGATACCAGCAACCATTCCCTCACTCAGAAGCAGCACTTTCATGCATGGGAAGCTCAGCACGATGGATGAAGACATAGGTAAATATGACAGGCCACTTGTCAAGGACTCGTGGGCTGACTGCGATGCCATTCTTCCTCTTCAAAGTAATCTTAGGAAAGCTCCCACAAACCTCGACAGCTCACATCCCCCAAATTCTACCTGGAAAGTCCCACACCACCCTCCCCTGCAAGTTTTGGTGGAGTTGACCTGCCTTGCCCAGGGAGAGATCTCAGGGATCCAGTTGCCATATAAGAGCCCCTCGACAGGACATCTGATGCTGGGCCTCCAGATCCTTCCATTAGCCCTACATTCATTTATCAAGGGCTCCACTGATCTGGGCATCGGTCACGCAATGGAGTATAAGATCGGTGCTTACACTTCAGTGAAGAGACAGGTAATTAATAGGTACTCAAACAAATGAATTTGATAGCTCAATCAGTGAATAGAATTTTGAAGAAGATAGATTTAATGTGGTGTCAACAACAGGCTAACGGAGGTGGGAAGTGACAGAAGGAAGCAAGGTCCAGCTGGATGATAGGCTCAGTAGGAAAACTGAGGACAATCCTATTCTGAGGGTACAGCTCCCTAAGCGAATGCCATTAGGTTAGGACTTTGCTTCTTTGGTCACCGGACTCTCCCTTAAATTTGCTGAAAGCATAGGTCATACAAACATACCTGGCTAGTACAAATACCTTTCTCATTTTCAAATATCCATGGAATATTAGTAAAATTAGTATATGGGTTAGTCCAAAATGAAAAAAAAATTATATAGCAACATTCTCCAACCAAACTGGGGAAAAAAGGGAAAGGAAAACAAAAAGAAGTCACCTATTTTATCTCTTAGAAGAGGTAAGAAACTATATAAACAAATAGAGACAAAGATCTACTCGCAACAGAAACAAATTAATGGGTGTGTTAGCTGGGAGGCTGGCTAAAGCATTAATCTCTAAGGTGGCTCACACCTGGCTGAATGAGTTAGAAATACAGTGCTACGGAACTACAGATTCCATACGTGACTCTTTATGCTAAAGATGAATTGCTCTCAAACACATGCTCACTTTTGTTCAATACATAAATAAATTTAAGCATTGGCTTAAATTTCAGAATGTTACAGGGGAAAAAAAAAGCAACAACAATATTTGTTACTTGCAACTGCCCACTGCCTTCTAAGAAAGGTGGTCCTGACACCTGGGGACTTTGCTAAACGTGAACTTCATTCTCAGTGTCATTGTCTTCGGAAAAAATTAAAAATAGACAAAAAGCAGTGTGTTTGAAGAATAAGTTCATTCACACCTTTGAGACATACATTGGCCTCCAAAATGACATCAGGTCAGGTTGATTTTAAGGATGAGATATATGCTACTTAAGTTTTTACAAAGCCTGGGAAAAAAAGATAGAAATCTTTCCAAGAACTTCTCAAGACTAACATTTTCCTGAAGCCAAAATAAAAGAGTAGCAGAACAAAATATAGAACAGACCCATCTTATGTAATAATATACACGAGCAATCATAAATCAGATAATAAACTGGCTATATTAAAAGAAAAATAGACTTCAAGCAAGTAGATTTTATTCCAGGAATGCAAGAATAGTTCAACATCAGGGAATTAATTAATGTTATTTCTAACACAGAATTAAGAAGAAAAACTTTATCATCTTCTCAACAGATGATAGAAAAATATTTGATCAAGTTCAATATTTATTTCTTATTAAAAACACTTTAATAAGTGAGGTAAAAAGAGAAGACAACTTTCTTAATAAAAGCAATGAATCTACAGTTCATTTTACATATGCGAATATTAGAAGCATTTCCATTAAAGTCAGAAAAATAAGGATGATCAGAATCACCAGAAGTATTCAGTACTGTTCTGAAAGATACAGCCAATGCTATAAGACATGGAAAGGAAATAAAATATATGAATATTTTTAAAGAGATAAAATTTTCTTTGAAGATGACATAATTTTCTATTTCAAAAACCTATATTAGGCCTCTTTCTTACACCTGACATTAAAATAATTATATGTGATTAAATATCTAAAATTTTTAAATATAATAATTTTATGATCTTGAAGTAGATTATAATATGAATGATAAAACAGAAAAACAAAATTATAATTTTATAATCTAATCCATTTAGGAAATTCAAACTTTATAAAGAGAAATATTGACAAATTAACCACTTAAATTTTTAAACTTCTATATAGCAAAAGTTAAAAAAATAAAAGTTAAAAGCCACACAAAAAAACAGAATAAAATTTTAGCAATGCCAGTGACAGAGTTAAAGACCTTAATAATTCAATAGATCTAGCTGAGCAATAGACACAGAAAGGCAGGCCATTAAAAAAAAGCACCCTTCAGTTTGAAAATTGACTGAAGGATTATAATATCTATTGTTGAGGAGAATGTAAAGACACATTTTTTTAAAATCTTTATTGTTCAGATTATTACAGTTGTTCCTCTTTTTTCCCCCACATAGCTCCCCTCTTCCCAATTCCCACACAACCCTCTGCCCTTACCCGCCCCCCCACTGTCCTCATCCATAGGTATACAATTTTTGTCCAGTCCCACACCCCCAATACCCCTTACTCCCTGAGAATTGTCAGTGCCCTCCCTTTCTATGCCCCTGATTCTATTCTATTCACCAGATTTTATTCTGTTCATCAGATTTTTTATTCACTTGATTCTTAGATTCACTTGTTGATAGATATGAATTTGTTGTTCATAATTTTTATCTTTACCTGTTTCTTCTTCCTCTTCTCAAAGGATACCTTTCAACATTTCATATAATACTGGTTTGGTGGTGATGAACTCCTTTAGCTCTTTCTTGTCTGTGAAGCTCTTTATATAACCTTCAATTCTGAATGATAGCTTTGCTGGGTAAAGTAATCTTGGTTGTAGGTTCTTGCTATTCATCACTTTGAATATTTCTTGCCACTCCCTTCTTGCCTGCAAAGTTTCTGTTGAGAAATCAGCTAACAGTCGTATGGGTACTCCCTTGTAGGTAAGTAACTGCCTTTCTCTTGCTGCTTTTAAGATTCTGTCTTTGTCTTTTTCTCTTGGCATTTTAATTATGATGTGTCTTGGTGTGGTGCTCTTTGAATTCCTTTTGTTTGGGATTCTCTGTGCTTCCTCAACTTTTAAGTCTATTTCTTTCACCAGATAGGGGAAGTTTTCTGTCATTATTTCTTCAAATAGGTTTTCAATATCTTGCTCTCTCTCTTCTTCTGGCACCCTTATAATTCTGATGTTGGTACACTTGAAGTTGTCCCAGAGGCTCCTTACACTATCTTCATATTTTTGGATTCTTTTTTCTTTTTGCTTTTCCAGTTGGTGTTTTTTGCTTCTTCGCATTTCAAATATTTGACTTGATTCTTGCGATCCTCTAGTCTGCCGTTGGATCTCTGTATATTACTCTTTATTTCAGTCAGTGTATGCTTAATTTCTAGCTGGTCCTTTTTCATATCTTTGAGGTTCTCATTAAATTTATTGGCAGTTTCTAGAAAACTCTTGAAAAACCTTATAACCGTGGTTTTGAACTCTGTATCCAGTCGTTTGCTTTCCTAAAGAGACATTTTTATACACTATTGTTGGGAATGAAATCAGTGAACCTCTTCAAGAGAAAATCATCATATTTATTAAAATGTTAAATGGGCACATTTTTTGACACAGCAATTCTTCTATTTCTAGGAATATAACAGAAATACTTATCCATCAATGTAATCATATGTGTGCAGATATAGTGTATGTTGTTGGCATGGTCAGTTTATTAACATCTGCTTCCTCCATGAGATTATGAGCTCCATGAGTAGGGATCAAGTCTATCTGTGCTCTCTGCGGTCCTCCATGTCTAGCCAGTGCCTAGCATATAGTAGGTGCCAAAATTACTTACTGATTGATGAATATTTTATCTCACAAGAGACAGAACCTGAACCTTAAGGAGGTTCTTTCTTAAAAATATATATTTTATTGATTTTTTTTTATTTTTACAGAGAGAAAGGAAGAGAGATAGTTAGAAACATCAATGAGAGAGAAACATTGATCAGCTGCCTCCTGCACACTCCCTACTGGGGATGTGCCTGCAACCAAAATGCATGCCCTTGACCGGAATTGAACCTGGGACCTTTGAGTCTGTAGGTCGATGCTCTATCCACTGAGCAAAACTGGTCAGGGCCTTAAAGAGGTTCTTAATGTTGAGCATGAGGATTCAAAGAGGGAAGATAGGTGTGATTATCATGAGCTACACAAGTCTTCTGAATTTGTACACAAACGTGTTTGTGACTAAGGATTTGTGTGTGTGTGTGTGTGTGATTATGGGAAAGACCTTGGCTTTCATCAGATTCTAAAAGAAGAAAGTGATATTAAAAGGTTAGTAGCTACTTGAGGGAGACTTTGAGATTTTATTTTTGTTTATTTTATAACTAAGACTGAGCTCCTGACACAACCTTTATTTCGTCAGTAACATGGCATGATATTTATGAAGGCCCCCGAGGACTGTGCTCAGTGATAACATTAAGCAAATTCAGAAACACTGCGAGTCGCTATGAATTTGAATGAGAACTCAACTTTGTTACCCTGGGTTTTTTCTTTAAAGGGCAGAGAACTGGCCACACACAAGTGAGGATTAAATTGCTGAAAGGATGATGGGTTTAGACTTATTGCTAAGATACTGTTGTCCAGTGTGAATTCGTGACTGATGGAAGTTAATACAAGTGACAGGTTAATGCTTCAAGTCAGTTACTTTTTTTCCTCACACAAACAAGTCTCTAATTAAAGCATTTTATGTTTATAGAGTTGTCGTCTCCAATAATTTAAAATTATCCTAATTTAAAACAGCATTTAAGAAACTTTAATTTCTTAATTAGGCTTAATATTATGAATTTTCAAGTACTCATGTTCTCTTCCCCTGATTAAAATAAATGGAAAAAAATTCCTCCACATCAACCAGCCAGCACCTGATTCTGGAGGTGATAGTGTAAGGGAAGCATATGGTACAGACATTTTGCAAATAGGGGGACTACCCTACATCCCTTACTCAAATTCCCATTAAAGTCAGGGGAAATTATTAATTTCCTCAAGTAGTTTTGCTCCATGTTATAAAATATAAGAAGAGTTTAGCTTTAAGAGATTCATAAATGTCAGTACCTCCCCACGTGTTACTGATTTTAAAATTGTGTTCCTCTCAAAAGAAAAGGCAGGGGGGAACAGTAAGCACAGCATTAAAAAAGATCAAGATGAATTTGTTTCAATATTATGTTTTAAAATGAAAGTTGGAATAGATTTAATGCCTGTGTATATGGAGACAAAGCTCTGTTGTTTTTTCTTGATTACAACACCCAAAAGAAATGCAGGTAGTTAGCAGTCGAATTTCCATCACTTTGACTGCAAAAGTTGTACCAATTAAAGATGCCTGAAGCTCTCCAAGCTCAGAATGATTCTGCTAGTGCTTCTTCTTCAATTATTCCAAAACATTAAGTGTGGAAACAAACCTCTTCCATTACCACAGGGCTGGAAAAGCAAGAGCTGGAGAAGAGCCAGAGACAAACCAGGACAAAGCATACTATTGTCACCTTCCCGATTCGAGCAAGAAGCTGTGTTCCTGCAGGAAAGATTTTTCAGATGGAAACTGTGAGGAAGCATTCTCAGGCCCTAAAACTCAGCAGTTTTATTCTTCAGAATATACCCAAGGAAAACTCTCAAGTTTGTATAAGTAGAGCTAGAACAAGATTTTCCAGAGTATCTTGGATCACATTGAAACTCCAGAAACAGCCCAAATGCCCACCAATCAGAGACTGGGTAGATAAATGGAGAGAATTCACACAATGGCATGTTATATGATGGTCCAAATAAAAAAAATTACAGGGTGATCCAAAAATATAGGTGGATCTTGGTGATGTGTGCTTAAATAAAAAAAAAAAAAGGATCCAACATATTGTTGTATGATATCCATTTTATTAACTTTAAAACAACTAAAATGAATGAAAGACAACTCAAGTGAACTGCAAAAAGAAGAGGAATTATGAGCATAGAATTTAGAATAATGGCTATTTGGGGAAAGTGTTGGAAAAGGCAGAAATATGAGATAAGGAGAGACATGACTAGTTGTTGATTATAATCAAGGTCCTGAGTGATGTGTTTTGTTTTGGGTGATGGACTTGTAGGTGCCTATTATATTATTAAAAATAACTAACCAAAGATAGTGGGCCATGCATGAACCAATTATGAATGTGTGTCTTGAACTAAAAGAACCAGTTCAGGGGTGGGGGAAACTAAAAGATCACTATATGAACTTCCTGATGCTGAAGCTGTGGATGAGTTGGAAAGAGTCTGGAAAGATTCTGTCAAGTTGCTATTGGTTTTCTGTCATGAAAAAGCAAATTGGTTCACTAAAATTTTTTTTAAACGGAAACTTCATGAAATTCAGGATTTGGAAAAGAATAATGAGACAAGTTAAAAACATAAGATTTATTCTTCCTGAAAGAATAATAGAGAATGAAAACTAGGGCCTTGTATATCATATATCTTTAGAGCCAACTTAAACTCTCACTTCTTTTATGCAGCCTTATTATCATCTAACTCTTATTATAAAGAATTTTAAATATATACGAAAGTAGAGCATAATTCATCAGAGAAATGCAAATTAAACCACAATGATATATCACCTCACACCTGTCAGAATGGTCATCATCAATAAATAAACAACAAGTGTTGGTGAGGATGTGGAGAAAAGGGAACCCTTATGCAGTGTTGATGGGAATGCAGATTGGTGCAGCCACTGTGGAAAACAGTGTGGAGGTTCCTCAAAACCTGTGGTTGTATTCTCACAAATTTCCCTCCCAAATTATTATAGTTTTGCCACATCTGAAGGGAATTACACATTCATAGAATGTTGATATTAAGAAAGAGTGAATCTCTCTCTTCGTTCTTCTATCAGACTTCTGCTTCCAGTAATTTACTCATTTTCACTTTATAGACCGGTATATGTAAGTCAGTCCAGACCCTTCAGCACTACATGTACCACATCTTCTTTATCCACTCGTCTACTGAAGGGCACTTGGGTTGCTTCCATAGCTTGGCTACTGTAAATAATTCTGCAGTGAACATAGGTTGTGCACCTCTCAAGAGTGCCCAAGTCACTTAATTTAAGTTCTTTCATTTCAAACATCAGAAAAGTAGGTTGTTGTGTGGAAACATCTGCACCCAATATATTTTTATAATACTAATAACCAATGTAGGAATAAAGACTCTGGAATTCCATGTCTAAAACATAGCCAAGGCCACTGGAGTCCAACCTGAGAGATTCTTAGTGAGTCACTGTGGAAATTAACCTAAATCACTCGCCATGATTCCACTACATGGAAACAGCATACATCTGATGAAATAGGACAAGATTTGTTTCTATTTCCCAACCTGATCATATATAAAACTTCCCCATTACATTAATATGAATGCAAATGGATGCATTCATAAGGGAGATTCATTTTCTCTTCTAGATTCTGTATGCATTGAATGAGTTGGATCTTTATTATCTTTGACTTTTGCTCTTAGATGAAAGGTAAATTAACGGCCACATTCACCATATATTTTGAAACTCGCATTTCAAATTTTTAGATGTGGATGGATAATATGTAGGCTTCATTCTCCCAATAGAGCTTTCAGTCTGCAGCTGCTGTTTAATGCATATTACAGGTTTAAAGCCGGTCCCATCAATAAACCTAGAGGTACTAAAAAGCCTCTGAATTTTTCATAAGTGAAAACATAACAGTGGAACTGGGGATTCAGCATTCACTGAACATTTTAATAGAGAGGTGACATCTCATATTAGGATGAGAAATACAGTGCAAGCAGTTTTTCCCTCATCATCATCTAGGCTAGGTTTCCCTAACATTTCTGTAAATGGGTGCTGTTTTTAATTTCCCCAAGGTCTTAAGATTATGAGGTACTCATGACTGAGTAACTATATGGATGGAGAAGAAATATAGGAATTTAAATCCCTGAATAAATATGAATGCAAGGCTTTCATCTTTGAACAAATCAGAGGAGGGAAAGACACTATCAATTTTTCTGTCATGGCTCCTTTAACCACTGATGGACTCACTAAAGCATTTGGCTTGAAATTGTACTAAATAAAACCATGATGTCCATGGACTTACTAGTTGAAGATTTCCTAAGCTAACTTTTTTGTTATCTGTTTGGGCAGTAGCTTGGCCTTTAGTCAGGCTGGGAATACCAATCGACTCTTTGTTGAGGAGTAAGAGCAATCAGAAGTATGATGCACCCAGATAATTCTCTTCTCAAACACTTCTCTCATCTCTAGTAATGACTTTGCCCTCAGAGGTAGTCCAATCCAATCTATTGTAAATGCGTAGTACATTCACCACAAAGATGCCTAATTCCAATATATGATAGATGCTGTCTCAAAGATGTGGGTCAATAAATGGCTCTATTTAGACAAAGTAAAAACTAAGATTATTTTACCATTTTTAGACACGCAACTCTTAATTTCCACAGTAATAAAGGAATCAAGGGAAGAATAGTCCAAAATAAGGGTTAAAACAAAGATAATTTCTATTGCCTTTGATATTTATGATGTGATTTTAAGGGTCAGCAAATTAACTTTCTAATTATGACTTGGCTTTTCAAACTGAGTTTGTATCTCAACTTGATTGTTTTGAAAGCCATATAGTATTACCAGAGACAGTCATTTCAACAGGAAGATACAACATTCCTAAATTTACACCCAATAATATAACCCCAAAATGTGTAAAGTAAAAAAAAAAAGGTCTCAGAACTAAAAGTAGAAATGGAAAAGTGTTCAGTCATAGTTGGAGAATTTAACACACTGTACTCAATAACTGAGAGCATAAGCAGACAACCAACCACTAAGGATATTAAATACTTCAACAACTTATAAAACAATTAGACCCAATTGACAAGTATGAAAACTACATTCAACAGTAGCTGAATACACATTTCTTTTGTGTTCCTATGGAACATTTACCCAAATTTGAATTCTAACTCCCATCCTAACATGTAATCTTAGAACATGACTGCTTTCATAAGCTTCTATTTTCTTTATTGAGAAATAGAAAGAATGATACTTGTTATACAGAATTTCTGAGATTGAGAAATATAAACTAAAGTACAATGTAAAAATAAAAGGCGCCATACAGATGTTAGTTACCAATGCAATAAAGGATCAAAAATGTCTCAGTAAGAATAGCTTAGAGGCCTCAGATGTAAATAGAGTGCACTCGGGAATTTGTTTCAATACTGACATTTGCATAGCGCCACACTGTTTAACTTAAAATGTAAGTTTCTTGGGAGTGTTTTGGGAATGGAACTATTGATGCAAATAATGGGCCATTTTACAAATGCTGTTTTCTCTACCTCCATTTGCATTCATGAAAAAATAAGGTAATACTTACAATTAATTATCATTTCATTCTCAACAGGCCACATCTACTTACTAGTAGCTAGTATCATGTGTTGAATTGAGCACAAAAAAATCAAATAGCCTTTACATCACAGGTTCTTACATTTTAACAACTGTAAATGACAATGTTGTCAGGGTCTAAACCAGTTCACTTAGATAACAAAAATGAAAAATTCTAAATTGAGATTTTTCTTCATTTTAATCCTATATAATGAAAGGGTAATATGCCAATCAACTGAATGGCAGAACAGCAGATTCCTATGATGTGCACTGACCACCAGGGGGCAGACACTCAGCACAGGAGCTGCCCCCAGCTCACAGGTCCCATCAGGCTATGGGGAACTGGGAATTGGAGGGGGCGGGGGTGACAGCAGAGGGCAGGGCCAGCTGCCAGCAGCCAGGGAAGATGGCCTTGATGGCAGGCCAGCCTAGGGGCCGTATCCATACAAAAATTTCATGTGCCGGGCCTCTAGTCTTTAATAAGCAAATAATTACTATCAAACAGTGTGCCTATATTTCTAACCAATTTTGTATAAGAAAATTTTGTGACAATGGAATAAGAAAACAATATAAGACAACTGTGAGCCCTAGAATACTCTACTCAAAATGCAAGAGGTTGTTATTTATTCAGCCAAAAGTTCTTGAAAATCTATTTCACCAGCATCTTTATTAAACACCACACACACACAAATGTTTTGTGAATAGGAGATACACAAAGTGGAAAATGTGCAGAAATGACTGAGTAGAATTAAGATTAAGGGAATATGACATCAAGAAACCCTAGAAGTGGACATTGCAGAAAAGTTAGCAATAAAATGACTTTAATCATTCTATTTGACCTAAAAAATAAAAAATACAAAAATCATTTGACTAAATGAATCAGCCAAACTTGACAAAGGTAAAAATATAATCTATGAAACACTGAAAAACAATATTTGAAAGGGTAGTAATTGAAGAAACAGAAATAGACTAAAATGATGGCTTCGGGTTTACTTGTAGTATCTGGGCATCCAAGAGGCCCAAAATAGTGGTAGAAACATAACAAGTCCTCAAGAAATACTTGTGTATTTGAATTGCAATCAAAATTTTGTCAGAGTGAATTTGCTCTCCCCAGGCAATCAATATTCTAGCAAAGTTAGGAGACAGTCTTACCACTCTCAGTACTATAAAGTTAACTTGTTGCCAAAGATGTAATGTTAAGGTAAATTCTACTTTAATTGTTGCAGAAAGACCAAAAAAACTAAGCAACACCTTGAAGAAGTGGAGAAACCACAGTTTTAATAACGCGTGGACTCTGGAAATCAGAGTGAAGTAACACACGGAATTTTGCCCTATAATTGCCTTTCCAGTTCATTGTATTGCAAATATGTTCCCTCCCTTGAGGCCCTGGAGGAAGTGCAACTCCCACCTTCCCTTCCCCCAGGTGTTCCAAGGATTCTGAGCCAGCTAATAATCCACCCTTCCCCCAGGGCAGCACTCATGGCTTGTTTTGTAAATTCAGTTTTGGGGAAGGAGGCAATGTCTCAGCTGCAGGTCATTAAGAATGCACACTGAGCCTACTAACATGAATTCCTACCCCCATTCCCCCAAAACATCAGGGTTACCTTTGAATTAGCCCTTTTTAGCCTTCTCATAATCACTTAAAAAGCATATGAAAAAAATATATATAATAGGCATCAGAGAGACTATGAGGATATTTAACACATATATAGGAGGATGCTGGTGATATTCCTAAGCCTCACAAGTCTCAATCAAAATATATCTAATCTCAGTCCTCAGCCAATGAACTATATTTGTGTAGCCACTTAAAAAAAAAATTGCAGTAGCTGATTTATATGTTCAAACATAATTATGACACTTAATATCTTTATAATCCTTTATCATTTATAAATTGTTTTCTATTTTAATTTCTCATCTTTCATTATGTTTTTTATTTTCTAGTTTTGTACAAAAACAGTACACCATGACCAAAATACATCTAAAAAACTGAGGCTGATTCATGACATGAGGGTGATCTGGTCAAAATTGTATGACTAAAACATCCCTAAATATCAAAGTTAAGATGAACTATAGGAGTCCAGAAATAAATGCAAAGCAGTTCCAGCATGGTAAAAATTATCCTGTAAGTCTTGTTTTATGCTTACCTTTTTTTTTTTTTTTTTTGCAAATCCTCAATCTGAGTAGGATTTAGTAGGTAGAAATGGGCCCAGTGCAAAAACTAAGCGAAAGAAAGAAAGAAAGAAAGAAAGAAAGAAAGAAAGAAAGAAAGAAAGATCATCACTCCCACTGCAAAAAAAAAAAATCCTATTGTTAAAGATATTAGGTAGATAACTACTGAAGCAAAGAGGACTAAATGAATTTAATACAACAAAGGATAGAGTCTTTCTTAGATGAGCTGATATTAATGGCTATCTCCTACCTTGGGGATATTTGCTGAGATTAAGTATTGATTGTAAATTGGGCTTGCTATAGGAGATAAAGTCTTTGAGACAGAAAGAAAGAAGTTGCCTAGCTGGTTTGGCTCAGTGGATAGAGTGTCAGCCTGCAGACTGAAGGGTCCCAGGTTACGTTCTGACCAGTTGAACTGCAGGTGGATTGCTGAACCCTTAAACGTTCACTTGCTTCCAGAAATGAGGGAAGACCTGGAGACTGTGCCCTCTGAATTTTACAACTGGCCTGAATTCCTCATACAAGGATACATTTGATTGTGTTTGCTACTGTTCTACACATAAGATAGAGAATAATTGTTATAGATGCAATTGAAGGCTTAATTGTATAGATGTTATTAATGAAATGGAATTGAAAAAGATGAAAATCAGAGCAATATAAATAGTTGAAATGGCTGTAATATTTGTTACAGCAGCTAATGCTAACACCATGCTTACTATCTGTCAGGTAATGGTTTCAGTCCAATTACTTCCTTGAAAGTCTTAATAAAAGCCCATCCAGGGTGGAGTTCTTTCATACTACTGTCTCGTTGCTATTCATCTGTTCTTCCATCTTCCTCTTATTGCAGACCAGATGTACAATATCATCATTAATTCGTATATTGTATTTCAATTCGGGCCCCTCTATCATTTTCATGGACAAGTATAAAGTCTTTAACATTTTTAAGAGAAAAAAAAACACAGAAAACTGAGCCTTTCTATGTTTCTACAGGTCTCCATTATCTGTCACCCTCAACTTATCCAACTCCTTTCCCTCTCAACCTTAAGCTCTATTTAGATCAGTCTCCTTCCTGCTCTTCCACACCATTCGCTTGTTCAGGTATAACTTTAGGCACGTAACCCCCTTTCCCTGAGTGCCTTCTTCCATGCCCTCTTCCTATCCTATATCAACCTACTTCAGAGACAGAATTCAAGTCCCTGCTTCTCCATGATGTGTGCATTAGTAATGGCTCCAATCTCACAAGTTTAATGAAGACTTTCAAGGAGGTAATAGGACTGAACCCGTTACCTGACAGATAGTAAGCATGGTGTTAGCATTAGCTGCTGTAACAAATATTACAACCATTCCAACTATTCATATTGCTCTGATTTTTATCTTTTTCAACCTCATTTCATTAATAACATCTATACAATTAAGCCTTCAATTGCATCTATAACAATTATTCTCTATCTTATGCCTATTAGTTTCTTGGATAATTATGACTTGAGGACAGGATCCATACGGGTTATTTTCCTCATGGTGGTTGAGAATTTCAGGCACAAAGTAAGTGCTGAATCTTTTTTTTAATTTTTTTTTATTGCTTAAAGTATTACAAAGAGTGTTAAATAAGTCTCCATTTTTTCCCTTTGACCTTCCCCTACCCCCCAGTGTCTTGTGTCCATTGATTATGCTTCTATACCTGCATACAAGTCCTTCAGTTGATCTCTTAACTCCCCCCCCCAACCCTCTCGACCTTTCCAGCTATAGTATGACAGTCTGTTCAATGCTGTTCTGCCTCTGTATCTGTTTATGTTCATCAATTTATAATGGTCTTTATTATCCATAAATAAGTGAGATCATGTGGTATTTTTCTTTCATTGTCTGGCTTATTTCACTTAGCATAATGCTCTCCAGCTCCATCCATGCTGCTGAAATGGTAAGAATTCTTTCTTTTTTATAGCAGCATAGTATTCCATTGTGTAGATGTACCACAGCTTTCTAATCCATTCATCTGCTGATGGGCACTTAGGCTGTTTCCAAATCTTAGCTATGGTGAATTGTGCTGCTATGAACATAGGGGTGTATCTTTTTTACCTAGAACAGAAGAATGGCAATACATAGTGTAGGCATGCCAATAAGGAGCATAACACCCCTACAATGCATCAGTGGGCATCATTTGTTTCTCATGACTGTGTTTTGGAGTTTAATAAAGATTTTGGATTTGCAGGCATGACAATTTGTATCTGTTACTGGAAAGTAAGTAGAGTAAAAAGTAATGGACATTGCCCTAGCTGGTTTGGCTCAGTGGGTAGAGTGTTGGCCTGTGGAATGAAGAGTCCCGGGTTTGATTCTGGTCAAGGGCATATGCACGGGTTGTGGGCTCGAACCCCCGTAAGGGGCATGCAGGAAGCAGCCAATCAATGATTCTCTCTCATCATTGATGTTTCTCTCTCTCTTCCTCTCTGAAATCAATAAAAATATTTTTTAATAATGGACATTGAACACACTAAATATAGAAAATTTAGTTAGTGTTAACCAATAGCAAATTCTCCTCTACTTCTTACGCACATAAAAGACTAGACTTCCCTGTATTTGAAAGCTATTTTGTGACTCTCCATGCTTTCCTCCCTTTCAGCTAGGATTGGTGACATTGCAAATGGGGGAACCTCTGTGGCCCTGGGTCCCAGATCAGAGCCCTAAGCCAATGTGCCATGGACATGAGAGTAAAGAAAATAACTGGGTGATACTGAGTGACTAATATTTAGGTACTGATTTGTTTCAGCAATAATCATCTTCTATGTGGGAAGCTAAGCAAATAATAACATCAAAACACTATTTTATTATTACTGCTTTGCTGTACCACAATGCTTAAAGCAACAGAGAAACTAGCTAATTTGTTTATCTCTCTACAGTACAATTGTAGTTTCATTTCATTTTTATAAACAGTTTTATTATAAAGAGAGCCAAACACAAAAAAAAAGTTTACAAAATTGTACAGTGAATACACATATGCCCACTATCTAGATTCCACAATTAACATTTTACAATCATTGCTTTATTACATACTAGAGGCCTGGTGCACGAAATTCATGCATTTGGGGGGGGGGGGTCCCTCAGCCCAGCCTGTGCCCTCTTGTAGTCCAGGAGCCCTTGGGACATGTCCAACTGCTGGCTCACCAGCCATGAGCCCTGCTTCTGGCTAAGCAGCACTCCCTCTGTGGGAGCACACTGACCACCAGGAGGCAGCTCCTGCATTGAGCGTCTGCCCCCTGGTGGTCAGTGTGCATCACAGAGAACAGTTATTCCACTGTTTGGTCAATTTGCATATTAGCCTTTTATTATATAGAATCTTCTTATCTATCCATCCCACTCTCCCTCCAAAAATTTGTCTTTTACTTTTGATGCCTTTCAAAGCCAGTTCTAGATATTAGTGCATTAAGTCTGTTTTATTACTTTCCCAATTCTCACACTTCCTACATGATAAACAAAGGCCCCAAGTCAACTTTCAAGGAAGTAATGAGTGAGGTTTATCAATAAATGTCTATTGCTGAACGCCTATTATGAGCTATATACCTCACGTACAAACAAATGAACTTCAAGGCTGGAATCCCCAGACTCGGGCATTTCCAACACTAGTGTCCTCAGTGACCTGCAGTTCAAAGCAGGCAGATGCTGAGATATCTGTTCATAGCATCATTTGTTCTTTCACAATTGGTTGTAGAAAGTGCAGTCCTCAGCTTAAGACACTGAAACCCAATGAATCAAACATAATGAGCCTGACATGTCATTGAATAAAACCCAGGAAAAATGCTGTGGGCACCACAGTATTACCTCCATTAAAGTCATGTCTTGGATTTTTATTATTTTGCTGCTATAGACATTTTAACAGATTATTGGACATTGTGTTTCCAATAAAAGTTTTCTCTGTGCTTCTCCTATTTTTTTCTGTATTCACTGATGTAATATCTTTTTTACTGATATAATCTCTGGGGGAGGGGGGGGGGCGGGAACAGGTTGTGAAGGGTAATAAGAACCACTTAAATATTTGAACATGTAATATTAAGTAGATAGAGACTTGTATAACATTAACACCACTATTATGCACATTTCTTTTTTTTTCCTCCTCTTAACTCTGTTAGGTATATAAGGTAAGTGTACTTATCATTATCATCATTTTTCAGGTGAGAAAATGGAATCTCAGAGAGAATAATAGCCTCGTAGGTAATGAAATGAGAGATCTGGGGTTCACACCCCAGGCTCTGGCTCTACGCCTCATCGTTTTTCCTCTGCATTCGATGAGAGAATACAATAAAATAGTGTTTGGTGCAACAAATAGTTCAGCATTACGTGAAACATACAGCTTTGAAACCATCTCTAAAAATGTTAAGTATACATTGCATTTAATATCCATTTTAAATATGAATGTGGATAGATAGATATCTATATTGAGAGAAAAAATTCAAAGAATCCTTTCCATGTGATAATTTAATACTCAGAGAACTCTTCAAGGCTGAAATCTCCAGATGAGTATCGATACCTCTAATGCTCCAGGCAGTTAGGTGATATGCCCAATGTCATGGTGGTAACATAAAAGTAAAAACCCAGGACTGTCTGGCTAAAAAGTCCATGCTCTTGAGCATAATATTTCTTCTGGAAGCTAGAAGAAAATTGGAAAAGTATGATGTTAATGTATCAGATTGTCAAAAAATCTGCTAAGTTCCATGTTTAAATGATGCATGGTGCTTGTCCTTATATAGTATAGTCACTCATTCACTTATTGATTGATGTCAAGAGCATGCTCCAGGCTCTGGATGCCGTGATAAATAAGACTGGAATGGTCCCTGACCTCAAAGAGCTTGTAGTATAGTGGGAAATACCACCAACAAAAAAAAAATTAAAAAAATTTAAATACTAAATTTCTCTCCAAATCTGTTGCATATAAACTCTTTTTCATCAGCAACTCCCTGTTTCCATATTCTCTGGCCACAATTGTTGAGTTATTCTCGACCCATTTCTTTTTTTTCCCCTCTATATACAATTTGTCAATAAATCCTGCTAGCTCTACCTCCAAAATATGTGTAGAATCCAAACATTTCTCCCTCATTCCATTACTACCCCAGTGCTAGTCATAATAATTTCTCTAAGGTTACTGCAGTATGTTCTTAACTGATGACATACTTACCTCCTTGCAGAGTCCATTCTCAACATTGTACAATAACCCCATTAAAACCAAAATCAGATTATTCCATTTATGTGCTCAGAACTTTGGTTGCTCCCAATTCTTCTTAGGGTAAAAGCCAAAGTCCTCAACACAATTAAAATATGAAAAAAAGGATCCAAATAGACATTTCTCCAAAGCACATGGAAAAAATGTTCAACATCATTAGCCATCAGGAAAATGCAAATCAAAACCACAGTCAGATACCACTTACATTCACTAGGATGGCTAGAAATTGAAAAGGACAGATAATAATAAGTGTGGTGAGGATGTGGTACCTGGTACGCCGCTGGCAGGATTATAAAATGGTGGAGTTCCTTAAAAAGTTAAACATAGAGCTCCTATATGACCCAGCAATTTCACTTCTAGATATATACACAAGTGATATAAGGACATATTTCCACAAAAACTTGAGCATGAACATTCCAGAAGCATTTTTCACAACAGCCAAAATGTGGGAAAAACCCAAAAATCTCTTAGCTGATGAATGAATAAATAAAATGTGGTATGTCCATACAATGGAATATTATTTGTCCGTAAAAAACACACACACACAAAAGCAATACTCCATACTACAATATGGATATACCTTAAAAACAATATGCTAAGTGAAAGAAGTCATTCACAAAAGCTCACATATTATATGATACTAGAGGCCCGGTGCACAAACATTTGTGCACTCGGCGGGTGGGGTCCCTCAGCCCGGCCTGTGCCCTCTTGCAGTCTGGGACACCTCGGGGGGGAGGGGGATGTCCACCTGCTGGCATGCCTGGCCAGCCTGGGTGAGGGGCTGAGAGCCATTTTCAGGCTGCCCACAGCCCCTTCAGGGTTCGTGCACTGGAGGGTGGGAAGGCTGGTGAGTGCAGGCCTGGACGTTTCCCACCGGAGGGCCCACGATTGCACACGCCTGGTGGGCCCACACCACTGAGGGGACACACCTGGCGCAGAGCTGGGTGGCAAGCCAGGGGTGGACGTTGGTGCAGAAT
>PVJC01011156.1:0-42144 GCA_004026665.1 Murina feae
CATACTGTAATACGTAAACTCGTTAGCACATAAACCAATAACGTAGTCATTTATTATTATTAACGTAGTCAAGTATTATATACTCAACCTAACTGTATTTGTTGTGCTTTTATAAACTGGCAGCCCAATGAGTTTGTCTATGCCGCAAACACGTGACCACTGCGTGGCTTTAGGACTGCGTGATGTAGGGCATTACATTATAACGCTATACGTTATGACGTTCTATGGCGCAACATAACTACGTCATGACGTCACACGTTAAGCCATTGCTGCGTCATGACGTCACACGTTATGGCATTACTGCGGATGGCGTTGCTAGGGCTGCTACGTCAATAGGCGATGGGAATTACTCAGTTCCGAACCGCCTTCAGAGGTGCGGCCCACCGTTGACTGACACATTGCTGTGCCGCGTGTGCCTGCAGTGCAGCTGGGCCTGCTCCCCCGGAAGCCGACCTCGGAGACAGGAAGTCAGAGGTGAGGGACGGGGCTGAGCGGGGTGTCTGGCGGCACGGGCTTCCGGTCCGAATCCCCTCTCCCCCTCTGCCTCCTCTGCCTCCTCCGCGAGTTTGGGCAGTTCCCCTTGTTACCGCAGTGTTGGGGGCTTTACCTGCTTAGACTCATGAAGTGTCACTGCTCCCGGGAAGTCCAGGCGTCACCCCGCCCGTTTTGCACTGACCTTGCGGCGCTGTCACGCGGCCGCAGAAATGCCTGGCGAGGCTGAAGGGCTCGCTGGGTGGGCCGAGAATATTCCAGAATGCGGGAACTGCTGTGTGATGGAGGACCGGTGGTGGCTTACCCTTCCTTTTAATTAGTTGGCTTTTACTTAATAAAACAACTCTGGTCTTGGTGCATTAAGTAACAGTGATTGTAATAACAGCCGCAACGAGCATGTGTAGCGCATACCAATTAAAGTGCTTGTGCAGTCACATCTTCCTTCCTTTGTTAGACATCTTTCCCCCTTAAATACCTGAGGGAGAGAAGAAAAAAAAAAAGCAATTTTACCGACGAATGAAGCCAGGGAAGATTAAAAGCTCAGCAGGATGTAGCATCTCTGAATTCCCCTCCCCGGACCTTTATGTGGCTGCAGCGCTGTGGACTGGATTTTGCATTTTTCTCTTCCCCTGATTTCCTATCAGGTTCCCACAGCTGGACACAGTCCATGAGCTTATCCCATTAACGCTACCCCGATGGATGCCCGTTAGGTGTGGACCGTAATTCCATCAACTGGCGCTTGGATTGTTTCCAGTTTTCATAATTCCTAAATAGCCCTGCTATAAACTCCTTTACACAACTCATCTTCAGCCGTTTTTTAGGTTAATTTTTTAGGATGTACCTCTCGGAGTGAAATTGTGAAGTATCATATATGAGCATCTAATTATTTTCTCATATTGCCAGCTTGCTCCCTAGAGTGAAGCAACGTAGCATGCCAACAGTAAAAACTATTTTCCCACAGAATTATACATATTGAGACTTAGTATTTTTCTTTTAATAGGTGTATAATGTCACCCCAAGCTTTAAAAAATCTGTATTTCTTGAATTGTTACTAAGGCGGTGAATTTTTTACAATGTGTACTTATTAGCATGCATTTTCCTTTTTAAAAAATAAATATATTTTCATTGATTTCAGAGATGAAGGGAGGGAGAGAGAGACACACATCAATGATGTGAGAGAATCATTGATCGGCTGCCTCCTGACGCCCCCTACTGGGGATCCAGCCCCTACCTGGGCATGTGCCATTGACTGGAATCCAACCTAGGACCCTTCAGTCCACAGGCCAATCTGGCTAGAGCTGTATTTTCCTTCTTTAATTATCAAGTGAGGTCTTAGATATTTGTATCAATAACCTATGTATGTTGAATGCTAAACTCGAACTATATTTATCTCATTTCTGCCATTCTATTTCATTCCTACTTATTTAAATAGATTTTAACCATATTTTGTTTTCATTTTTATATTTATAAAAATAATCATTTTTCTCTAATGACTACAATATTTTCAGTATTTAGAATAGTTTCTCCTCTTTCCAGAGATTCCATATACTGTCTCCAATTTTATTTTAGTTCTTAATTGCTGAAGCCTTTCAATCCAGCTATAGCTTGCTTCAGTATATTATTAGTAATGTTAAATCCATATTACATTAAAAAAAAACCCTTACTGTGTCTCTTCTCTGTGTCCAGCACTGTGCTAGGCATTGGTGCCCAGCACTGTGCTAGGCAGGCCCCTGTAGGGGTACCTAGGTAGTTTCATATTAAAGAAAGGTGATATCTTAACATTCAGGTGAGTGTGTCCAACACAGAGATGTGTGTATGTAGTGTTAATTAGTTGACAGGTAAGAGAGTATGGAGGAGCACTAAGCAAGGTTGTTCAGCCCAGCCTTGGGGACTCAGGGAAAGGCTCCTGGAGAAAAGGGATGTCTCATCTGAGACCTGAAAACCAACAGGAGTTAGGCAGGTAGCATGAAAACAGGGAGGACGCCTGTTTCAGGTAGAGGAGCAGCTGGCAAGAGTTGGTGCTTCAGTAGGGAAATAAGGAAAGAGATCAAGGGCTGAGCGGGTTTATTTTCATCAGGTTGTTTTCTATATCCTTTACCTTGTTTCTGTTTTGTTTGTTCATTAATTTGTGTTTTAAATTCTATAAGTGAAATCACATGGTTTTTATCTTTCCCTTATTTTGTTTAGCATAATACCCTCTAAGTACATCTATATTGTTGCAAATGGTAAGATTTCATTCTTTTTCATGGCAAGTAATATCTATCTATCTATCTATACATACACACACACATGCATATATATATATATATATATATATATATATAGCAGTGGAATATATATATATGTGTGTGTATATCTATCTATCTAATCTAATAAAAGTAATATGCAAATTAACACTCACTCTGTTACACCCACAAGCCATGCCCACCAACCAATCAGGAACAAATATGCAAATTAACTCAACTAAGATGGCAGCAGCCATGGAGCTGGAGTTGCCCCGGGCAATGGAGCTCTACTCAAGGCTACAAAGTTTCAATTATAGAAGATAAACCCCAGATACCTGCCAGGCTGGGACCTTCGGTTGCCAGGGGGAGGGGTGGGGGGGTGGGGGGGGCGGGTAGTGGGGGACTAAGGCAACAAAGTTTCAATTATAGAAGTTAAATAAATCTCAGATACCTGTTTCCAGCCAGGCACCCCAGTAGGGACCTGAACCCTGAAGGGGCTGTGGGCAGCCTGAAAACAGCCCTCAGCCCTTAACCCAGGCTGGCCAGGCACACCAGCAGGTGGATATCCCCCAAGGGGTCCCTATGAGAGAGTACAGGCTGGGCTGAGGGACCCCCCCGAGTGCACAAATTTTTGTGCACCGGTCCTTGTGTGTGTGTGTGTGTGTGTGTGTGTGTGTGTATGTATATTCCACAGCTTTTTAAAATCTACTCGTCTGTCAGTGGACACTTAGTTTGCTTCCATATCTTGGTTATTATAGATAATACTGCAGTGAACCTAGGAATGTATATATCTTTTTGAATTAGTGTTTTGGATTTCTTTGAATAAATACCCGGAAGTGGAATTGTTGGGTCATGATGGTTCTACTTTTAGTTTTTTGAGGAACCTCCATACTGATTTTCCTAGGCTGCACCAGTTCGCAATCCCTCCAACAGTGCTCGAGGGTTTTCTTTTCTCTGGTTTGTTTGTTTATTGATGGTGGCCATTTTGACCGGTGTGAGTGATACCTCATTGTGGTTTTAGTATTTCTCTGATGATTAGTGCTGTTGAGCAACTTTTCATGTCTGTTGGCCATCTGTATATCCTCTCAGGAAATGTCTATTCAGGTCCTCTGCCCATTTTCAAATTAGATTGTGTTTTTGGTAAGCTGCATCAGTTCCTTATATACTTTGGATATATCATTGATGAATATGTTCTGCCATTGAATAGGTTGTCTTTTCATTTTGTTGTTGATTTCTTTTGCTGTGAAAAAACTTTTTAGTTTAATGTAGTCCCATTTGTTTCATTTAAAAAAAAATATATACTTTATTAATTTTTTATAGAGAGGAAGGGAGAGGGATAGAGAGTCAAAAACATCGATGAGAGAGAAACATCGACCAGCTGCCTCCTGCACACCCCCTATTGGGGATGTGCCCGCAACCAAGGTACATGCCCTTGACTGAAATCGAACCTGGGACCTTTCAGTCCGTAGGCCGACACTCTATCTACAGAGCCAAACTGGCTAGGGCTTGTTTAATTTTTTAAATTCGTTTCTCTTGCCCCAGGAAACATCAAAAAATATTACTATGAGCAATAAAACAAAGGAAAGTTTATTAACACATGCTAATTGCCTGCAAGTGTAGGAAACTCTGATAAGGAAGGTCCCTGTAGGGGTACCCTGGTAGTTTCTTTGTCTAGCCTGGGATGTAGCTGCCAACTTTTCTAACAAAACACGTTTCATCCATCCAGGGCACCCCTCTGATAGGCTCCCCACCACTCATCACTGAACCAAAAGGAATAAACCATTTAAGCAAGAAAGGCATAGACAGAGGAGGGTGGCCAGCAAAATTGTATGCCGGAGAAAAAGGGGACTGAGAAATTCAGTCCATGTCATGTCACTGGTTACCTGGAAGAGCACGTGTTCAGGAAGTTGAATCAACAGAATTTGTACTGCAGGGATTTTTTAAGGTAAGAAAACAGAGACAGCAAATATATCTTTATTTGGTAGGAATTTGGCAGTAAAGAGAAATATGCCTGTTATAGACACTAGGTGTTTGACTGTTGGATTTATCTTATCTCTGGTTATAGCCTATGGTATTGTATACAATACTATTAGCATTGCCTTCCCCCGCTGGAAGGATGCTGACTGGTCCCAGTCCTGCATACATTCCAGCAAGGGCTTCTGCCTAGAGCTCAGCAGGTTGTACTCTGCACAGCCCCAGGAGTACCATTCTCAGGACGTTAATGGTGTCCCTGAGAGTTGTGCTGTATACAATCTGTACAGCCATACACAGCAGCCCTGATCCTAGCACTGTCTGTTTTGAAGCACAGAAGTGAATATGTGCTGCATTGTTTGTTTGACTCTGAGTATATCACTTTTTGTCTGTCAGGGTTGGAGAAAGGATGCCTCTGTCTTGTCTCAATTATGGCCAAAATATCACTATGATTAAAAGATAAATAATGACACAGAGTAAATTTTATAAGGATATCCCTGACAGTAATAGTAATCGTCTAGAAGAGAACATATGGTGATTGGCTGAAAAGGGGACAATAAACACACAGAGAGAAATTCAATAGAAATCCAAGGACATAAATGTAATGATTATCCATTGGATAGCCATACAGAGTTTTTTTTCTCCTCCCAAGCAGTATTTCTTGCTTCACAAGAGTAAACAAGGCTGAATACATGAAACATCTTTCTATCACAATCTAGAGGAAACATTAGGCAGGCTTGAATTTAAAAGCATTAAAACCACAAGGCTAACAAGTAAAAATTGTTCTTAGAATATTCATCTTGTATGTTAACATCCTGATACATAATAAGTACAAAAGTTAAACCTATGAGTGTATATAGAAAATAAATTGTAATTTATAAATTAGAAGGTAAACATTTAAAAAAATTGATTTTTAAAGAGAGTGGAAGGGAGGGAGGGTAAAGAGACAGTGTGAGAGAGAGAGAAACATTCATATGAGAGAGACACAGCGATTGGTTGACTCCCATATGAGCACGGACTGGAGCCGGGGATCAAACCTGCAATCCAGGTTCATGCCCTTGACTGGAATCAAGCCTGTGACTCTCTGGTGTGCAGGCCAATGCTCTCACCACTGACCGACACCGGACAAAGCAATAAATGGTTTCGTAACGTGCTTATTCTTCCAGTTATATTCTTATTTATTTATTTATTTATTTGTTTATTTATTTATTTATTTATTTATTTTTAGAGACAGGAAGGAAGAGGGAGAAAGAAAGATAAACATTGATGTGACCTCGAAACAGTGATCACCTGCCTCCTGCATGCTCCCTGCTGGGGATCACACATGAAACCCAGGCATATGCTCTGAGCAGGAATCAAACTGGCCACCTCTCTGTGCATGGGAAAATGCCCAACAAAATAAGCCGCACTGGCTAGGGCTATTCTCCCAGTTACAACAGTTATCTCTTGGATACCTTTAAAACGCAAGCTCCATCTTCCTTTTCCATATCCTTTCATATGAAATGCAGTCTGACTCAAAGAAGTGCAGTCAGCTCACCCCTTTTTTAAAAAAGGAATCTATTATACAAATCAAGGTTTATCTGTAAGTCATCATCCAATTTGTACATTTTTAAAATCACATTTTCATGTGCTATAAAGCAAAGCTTAGCACAAATAAGGAATATCTACTCCATCTTAAAGATTAGCACTTGGGAGCCAGCAAGTACAAGGCTCCTAATGATGGCTTTAGCTGTAGTGAAATTATGAACACATTTTCCCGCATCTGTTTCCTGAACCTCTTGCATCTGATTTTTTCCTGAGTGACTATGGATGTTTTTTGCATGTGGTCTAGATGGAAGTATTAGAATAAATTCCTTCATCCAAAGATGCACGTCAGAAGAGAGCCCTATTTGGCTTTTTAGAGAGGAACTTGTGAGGATTGGTAGAAGTGGCTTCAAAATATTTTGAATCCCATTAGTATGCAGTGTGTTCTGACGAGGAAATTTTGCTGAGGTTTCCTTGGGTATTGAAGGATTGGTGAACAGAGAAGGATTTTATCAGAAAATTAATTCCTGCTGGCCTCACAGGATTGTTGGGAGAATCCAATGAGATTATGGGGGTAAAAGTGCTCCGTAAAGGTAAAATGCCATGTAAAAATGCCACATTACCAGGTTAAGCTTTAGTCATGAAGTGATGGTGAATAAGCAGAGGCTTTAGTGAGGATGTAACAGCAGATTCTAGGAGAGTCATTGCAAATGGTCATGAAATGACCTTAGCCCTTTTTGGTTTTGATCTTTGGAAGGGCAGGAAAGTACTGTTGATGGTGGTAGTGGGATGGGTGAGGCATGATAAATTTTCCTGTTGGAGGATCAAGCCTGAATGAGGAACAAAAAACATCATGCAAGAAAATTCTTTCCTTTTCTGTTTGAGTTGCCTCTCAGTGTACTCTGAGCCAGCGGCCTCTCTGGCCTGCATTTCTCCTTTCCCTTCTTCAATCCCACCATTTCTTAACTCCTCTTAATTCTCTCTCCCAGGCCATCAGCCATTCTGTCATATATCCTTTCTTCTCTATGGTTAAGGTTGGGGCTGAAGTGGAGGTGGAGACTATGCATTCTTCAAAGAGGAGGGATGGGGCAAGTGGCTCTTTCTGGTCTTTTAATCAGGTGTGGTAAGACACATAGCCACAGGAAAGACTGTCAGGAAGGAAGAAGTTTACGCACAGTTCCCTAGGAGGAGGGGTTGTGGCATCCATTTGGGGCTACTGGGGAAGCACCAGGCCATCAGGAGGCAGAGAGAGTTGAGGGGAAAACATGGGTAAGAGCCTTTATTGTGGTTTCCTGTGAAGAAACAGGTGGGGCAGGTAAGCAGGTTTAGGATTGGCTACTTTGAATAATTTCCAGGGCTCTGGGGCCTAAGGACTGTCTCTAGTCCTCTGGTACTTGGCCCTGGGTGATTATGGAAGGGTAATAGTGGCCTTGAGTGGGAAGCCCCACAGAGGAGGCAGCTGGAGGTGTAGGCTCTGGATTAGTTGGTTTGCATATGAAAGGCACACTTCTAGATATTTACTGTCTTTGGGAATGGGCTAGGTCTGGGATAGGCAGGCTGTCCAGAGTCATCAAGGCTCCAGATGTCAAAGTGTCAGAATATAAAAACAAAGCAACAAAACCCAAGGGCATGCTTAATACAAGAGAAGATTTTAACTATTTCTACTGCTTAGATTGGTGGCCTCCCAACACAGCCTCCACGCGTACACCGAAGAGCCTGTGTCCTTTGGGAAGTCCTCTGTGATCCTATCTTGGGATGGATTGGAGGCCTTCGGAAGAGGTTGGGCATGTACAGGGGAGTCAGGAGGACCTAAATACCAAATAGTGGCCTAAGAAGTGGTGGAGAGTCTGAAAAGACTTCTTTAGGACACTTAATTTGGTTATTAAGTGACATCAGAACCTCTTTCCTACCAATTTCACAGGATAGTCAAGAAGCCACTTTATTACCTGGCCAGTCCCATGACCTGCGCAGTGGGTTCAGGAGGACCTGTAGGAGGGCCGATACATAATGAAGACACTACACAAGAAATGAATTTTAAGCATGGGGACCAGGTGGAACCTCTTGTGAAGAGGAACCACGAGCCTTTGCCTTGCCTGTTTTTATTAAACTTGGTTACACATTTGCCCTTAGCAAAGAATGTAGGTAGAGTACTTATCAAAGGTCAGTAAATACATAGTTCCATTGACTCAAAGATTATCAGGTCAGGAAATCGCTTTGACCACACAAAATCTCAGCAAGAACAGTCTGTGTTGCATCAGCCCTGGTGACGCCTAAAGCTCATGGCCTTCCAAGTTCCTTGTTGCACTTTCATGCCAATGCTTATATGCGGTGGTCTCCTGCAGGCCAGATTTTCAAAAGCATTTTGACATAGGTACTGTACTTGGGTGCAGTACTCAGCAGATAAGCAGTGTATCCAATCTAATAAAAGAGTAATATGTAAATTGACCCTCACTCTGTTACACCCACAAGCCATGCCCACCAACCAATCAGGAGCAAATATGCAAATTAGTTCACCTAAGATGGCAGTGCCTGGTTTGCCTCAGCCCTGCAACTGAAGTAGCCAGGCCTGTTAGCCAGGCAGGTGGTGGGGGAGGCAGGGGGGGCCGAGGGGCAGAGCCATCAATCACAGGAACCTGGGAAGGGGCAGAGCTGACAATTGCAGGGGTTGGGGGGTCTTCTGCCCAGGACTGTAGCCTCGGGCAGAGACCCTCCCAGCCTGGGAAGGGGCAGAGCCAGCCATTGAAGGGGTTGGGGGGTCTTCTGCCCAGGCCTGCATCCTAGGTCAGAGGCTGCAGGCCTGGGAAGGGGCGGAGCTGGGATTGGAGGGGCAGAGGTGGAGCCGGTGATGGGAGTGAACTACAGAGGAAACACCTTTTCTTAATGCTCATTGGCTAAGCTCCCTGTATGCCACTGGTAATATTCTTAGTAACTTGGGTAATAAGAATCCCTAAAGGTGAACTAGGGTTTTTCCACCACACTCCTGGAGAAAAAAAATGAAGGTCCACTGCTGGAGGGTTAAGAAATGTCATATCCTGCCCTAGCTGGTTTGGCTCAGTGCATAATGCCTCAGCCTGCTGCCTGCAGGGTATGGGTTCAGTTCTGACCAAGGGCATGTACCTAGGTTGCAGGCTCCTCCCTGGCCGGGGCCAGGTCAGGGCATATGCAGGAGGCAACCAATCAAAGTGTTCCTCTCACTTTGATGTTTCTCTCTGTCTTGCCCTTCTCTTCCACATTCTCTAAAAATCAATGGAAACATATCCTCAGGTGAGGATAAAAAAGAAAAAGAAAGAAATGTCATATTCTATGAAAGACACATCTTGAAAATGCCTAAAGAAAGTTGTCATTTTTTCATGGTGAAGGGACTGGAGTCCGTGTTAATGAAAACACCTTGCTGGCTGTGGTGACTGGCAGTGGCTGTAGCAGCGGAGTGATGGGGCTGGTGGCTTCCCCTGATTAGCCTGGTCGCCTCCCACAAAGGGAGGCCAGACTGTGGCTTAAGCCCGCTCTCAAAGGGGAGCAGAGAGCGGGCCTAAGCCATCAGTAGGACATCCCCTGAGGGCTCCCAATATGTGAGAAGGGGGCAGGCTGGGCTGAGGACCGCCCCCGCCTCCCCCCCCCTGCCGTGCACGAATTTTGTGCATCAGGCCCCTAGTATATCTATAATAATAAAAGTGTAATATGCTAATTGGACCAGACATTCTTCCAGATAACCTTCCAGATGAAGCCAAGGCTGCGAGGGAAGCCCAGGTCCTGGGTGTCAGAGGGAAGCCAGTGCCAGCAGCCAGGGGAAGAAAGGCCTACTCTTGCACGAATTTCATGCATCAGGCCTCTAGTGTGTGTGTGTGTGTGTGTGTGTGTGTGTGTGTGTACTATTTTTCTTTCTAGAAGATCTGTCTCCTGTTTCCATTAAGGTCTCATAAAAGAAACATGAATCACTCCATGTTCTCCTTAGGCTACCTTTAAAGGGAAAAAGCAGGCTTTCTCTGCTTGGAATGGCTTATGTGTATGGGGTCTACAGCTCACAGAGAACAGCTCGATTGTAGAAGAGATGCAGTATCCTTTACTTCCTATAACTGGTCTGGGGACAGATCTGCCTTCTCCCTGCCAATGGTGGTGGGGGCAGGGCCAGGGAAATTTATTGTTGCCTTTTTAAAAAATATTATTGATTTTATTTTATTTTATTTTTATTTTATTTTTTTTTTTTACAGAGAGGAAGGGAGAGGGACAGAGAGTTAGAAACATCGATGAGAGAGAAACATCGATCAGCTGCTCCTGCACTGGGAATGTGCCCACAACCATGCACGTGCCCTTGACCGGAATTGAACCTGGGACCCTTCAGTCCGCAGGCTGTCGCTCTATCCACTGAGCCAAACCGGTTAGGGCAAATGTTGCCTTTTGAAGGTACTTAGTCTTTTGGTAAAAGGAAAATATCTCCTTTGAGTAAATGATTTGCATCGGTGTTGTGGATTTCGCCCCCCTGCCGTTTCTTAGCTAAAATGGTATCTGATGAAGGAAGCTGGGCCCAGGTGCTGGTCTCTGTGTGGTCCTCTGGGTTTCTCAATCTCGATGGGGATGTTTTCTGTCTCCTTAGTTATTGAGCATTCTGTTGATGTTCACTGTTGCAGTCCACCATGGGGTCAGCTCCTCATCTTTCCTGTTTTGCCTGGTTAGGGACAGATAGCTTCCAACCCCTTCTTCTGCTCACCCTCTCTGAAACGTTTTCTTTTCCAATTGTAGGGTGCCCATCTGCTGTCCTTTGCTTTTAGCAGTTAGGGGCCACTAGAAAGGAAAGAATGTTTATAGATTAAAAAGAGGAAACACTTGAGACAGCGTCTGATTGGCAAGTGTTTGATTACGGTGAAATTTTTTATTTTTAATATCTTTTTATTGATTTCAGAGGAAGGAAGAGGGAGAGAGAGGGCAGAAACCTCAATGGTGAGAGAAAATGATTGATTGGCTCCTCCTGCATCCCCACACTGTAACCTCAGGCATGTGCCCTGTTCAGGAATCTGAACTGTGACCTCCTAGTTCATAGGTCAACGCTCAACCACTGAGCCATGCCAGCTGTGCAAAGTGGGATTTTTCAAAGCGAGGGAAACTTTCTAGTTGGTCTTCAGGTACATTTGACAGTTTTGGTTGCTTGCAAGGGGTCAAGTGAGCAGTTAGGGGACATTTCAAAAGAGGAAAGAGATTTGAGTTCAGTGTTGGGAAGGAGGGTTTTCTGTCCAGGGACAAGGGGTCACTGGGGTGTTTTTTTCATGAGAAGTTGACTGCCATGGCATGTATTTTCTCTCTCTCACAGAATGGCAGGGAGAAAATTATGTACATCTTATGCTTGGACATTGTAGGCAACCACTATGAAAACTCACCTTCCCACGGCTGCATCTGTTAGGGACAGTTGGATCCCATTCTTTGTTTCACATTCACAAATCTGCCTTCTTACTGAGCTTGCCTCTGGGTTTCAAGGTCAGATATTTGAACTTGGGGTTCCTATTTTCTGTCCATGGTTGGAAAAATGACATTCTAAATTATTTTAAAAGAATTTTCAGATGAAAACAAAGAAGTATGAAGTGAAAGTCCCCTAATAGCAGCAAAACAGCCCTTTAGAAAAGATCTGGGGCATTAAATCACCATCCTTTGGATGACCTGTGATAAATTGCATGTCATCCAAGTCATATACATTAGTCCCAAAGATGGATGAGCCACTTCTGCCTTCCTCACTATCGTGAGCCATCTCTCCTGTTATGGAAGCAGCGAATTGCCTTTTGATGGAAATTTTGCGATGCCTCTTGTCTTCAAGACCCACTTAATCGACATTGCTGGCTCAGGCTCGAAAGAGAATTTGACTCCACAGATAGGAAATGCTCTGAAAAGAGCCTTGCGGGCATGTGGCACACCACATATGTGCATGTTTTCCCAGCCTCTTTTCTTCCCGTGGCTTCCGGGAAAACCAGCCTTCTCCAGAGTGACCTTTCCTCTTTCTAGTCCTCACTAAACAATTTTCCAAGTCTGTTCATTTGCAGATACTGATGTTGACACTGAGGAAATATCCCCAAACAACTTACTAATTTCCCTTCCCACCCAGCATCATCCCACCCAACTATCCTTTATCAGTGCCCCTCCCCCTGGCTACCATCGGCAAGCTGGTTGCTAGTGTAGGGTTTGAAGATCCCAATGGGAGGGAAGAGGTTTCTAAAGTGGAAAGAAAGAACACCATCCTCCAAAGTAATGAGGACTCCAGTAGCATCAGCAGACAGATGCTTGCATAGGTCATGGGCAGGGGAGGAACATTTAGGACCCAAGCCTGGGAAACTGGCCATGAGCAGTCTTGGTGCTGGGTCATAGTCAGAGACACATAGTGCAGCTTTTGTAAAGTCAGGAACAGTCATTCAAACCTTACCTCGGTCTCTGGAGGAAGTATATTCTTCTTTATTTTTATTTTTTGAAGCAAACTCATAGATACAAAAACCAAATTGATGGTTACTAGGTGGGAGGGGGTTATGAGGCTAGGTACTAAAAGGTGAAGAGATTAAGATGCACAAATTGGCAGTTACAAAATAGTCCTGGGGATGTAAAGCACAGCATACAGAATGTAAAGTACAGCATAGGGAATATAGTCAGCAATATTGGAGTACATTCTCAATGCAACAACCCATCTAAACACTCACTCCATCCCTCTCTTTTCCACCTTCCCCTACCCACCTCATTCTCCTCCCTCTTTCTGCCATTCTCTGAATTCTTCACAGAATGTAGCTAATCCTTGAAACTCTCTTTTGCACTTTCTCAAGTCTTAAACGCAAACTTTCTAAAACCTGCATGACCTCTGTCCACATCACCCGTCACTTTGAGATCTGTTTTTAATTTTTTCTTCTATTAATTTTTTTCTTTCCTTTTCCTTTTCAATGTATCTTTTACACCTTCTGCTTATGACCTCAATGTGCACAATAAAGTGGAGAAGGGAGATGGAGAGAGAGCGGAGAATGTCCTGCGGGCTACGCTAGGCTTCATGTAATCGACGGGGAGGGAAGCAGGGAGGAAAAGGTCTGCCAGTTTTCAGACATTCATCATGTTTGTCCCTGTCTCATCATGTTGAGAGGAGGATGTATGAATCAATCTCAGAGGAAACTAGGAGTCCAAAAGGGTGCAGAGGGAGGAGGAAGGGCAAGGGGGTAAAAGCAGAGACAGGCCAGCTCTGTCTGCTGTTTGATTCCCTGGGGGAAGCGTGGCCTACCTGGTCAGGGTGCTTCTGAAGGCAGGACTACGAGGTGCTGTCTGGCAGTTAGGTGGTTGTGAAGAGGGTGGCCCTTCCTGAACAGGGGGCACTGGCGCATAGGAAGCAAGGTCATTGCTTTCTGGTGACCAAGGGCTGTTCCAGAGGGAGCTCTGGCCATGACACAGGAAGGGCAGTGCTGCCTGAAGTTTGGGGCTGTGGGAAATTCCCCACAACCTGGGATAAGGCATTAACCCCATGGTGCTAATCAGGGAAGGAGGGACTATGCGTCCATAACTTACTCTCTCTGTAACTGGTGTATGATCTGAGATGCTTCTTCTCTCTCCAGCCTATTGAAGGGCCACCTGTATCTATTGTTCCCAGGGCAGTGTCGCTGCCCCTTCTCAAGGAAGGTAGCTCCATTTTAGAGAGTGAGTAGAGAAAGAGGTCATGTGTTATTTTAAAAAAAATATTTTATTGATTTTGTACAGAGAGGAAGGGAGAGGGATAGAAAATTAGAAACATCGATGAGAGAGAAACATCAATCAGCTGCCTCCTGCACACTCCCTACTGGGGATGTGCCCTTGACCAAGGCATATGCCCTTGACCGGAATTGAACCTGGAACCTTTCACATGCCCTTGACCGGAATTGAACCTGGAACCTTTCAGTCTGCAGGCCGATGCTCTATCTACCGAGCCAAACCGGTCAGGGGTTCAAGTGTTATTTTAATTTGAATATAAAGCAGCCCTTGAAGATCTTTCCTTTCTTCTGTCTTTCTCTTTTTCTCCCCTCCCTCCATTCCTCCCTCCCTCCCTCCCTTCCTCCCTCTCTCTCTCTCCCTCTCTCCCTCTCTACTCTCTCCCACCTTCTAGGGTCATTACTTAAATGTCTGTGATGTGCCAGCACTGTTGGTCTAATGCCTTTCAGCAGAATGGAAAACTGAGCCTTAGAGACACCTAGAGACCAGTTAGATAGGAGTCAGGACCCTTATCATGACAACCCAAGCCACATTGTAAACTTTGAGTCACCTGCATCTTTCCTTTCCTCTGTGAGCAGGAAGGATCCCAACCTAGAGTGGCATGTCTTATCCTTGCTAGCCCAGTAACTTTCCATTCCTAAACCCAGTGGACCATCTCAAGGTGGGAGCTTTGAAAATCTCTTTTTTAATTAAAAATTTTTCCCTAGAATGAGCACAGCGCTGTGGGTATTTCTCATATTAGTCACTGGGCAAGTTCAAGAAATGAATCATGGAATCTCTTAAGTTGTTGCATACAGCTTCTGTTTCTGTACCACACCCCAGTCAGGCTGTGCCCTGATCACCTGTGCATGTTAGTAGCTCTGATTCTGACCTTGGCCATATTTTGCTTATTGGAAACAATGGTGGCATGTACCCAGAGAGTAATGGGATTCCTTAGCACTGCCAAATGTAGGAGAAGTACAATAATCTATAATAATAAAAGCATAATATACTAATTAGACCAGATGTCCTTCTGGACATTCTTCCAGATGACCTTCCAGATGAAGCCAGGGTTGCAGGGGAAGCCCGGCTCCTGGACGCCTGCCAGTGGCCAGAGGGAAGCCGGTGCTGGCAGCCGGGGGAAGGAAGGCCTATCCTTGCACAAATTTTGTGCATTGGGTCTCTAGTCTATACTAATAAAAGGGTAATATGCTAATTACACTGGATACCCCTCCAGACAAAGCCACGGTGGCAGGGACTGAGGCAGAGGTGGTTAGGGGTGACCAGACTGGCAGGGGAGGGTGGTTAGGGGTGATTGGGCTGGTAGGCAGAGGTGGTTAGGGGTGATCAGGCCAGCAGGCAGAGTGGTTAGAGGTGATCAGGCAGGCAGGCAGGCAGGTGAGCAGTTAGGAGCCAGCAGTCCTGGATTGTGAGAGGGATGTCTGACTACCAGGGACATCAGGCCTAATCCGGCAGTCAGATATCCCCCAAGGGGTCCCAGATTGTAGAGGGTGCAAGCCAGGCTAAGGGATTCCCCCCCCCCGCCCCCATGCACGAATTTTGTGTACCAGGGCTTTAGTAGTTCACATTTGGAGGTTCCAAGGCCCTTTCTATTGTGGGGTCTCAGGGAAGCTTTTGGGTCTGGAGTAATGCCTCTTCTTCATAAAATATGTCCATGAAATCTTTGAGCCTTTTGATAATACATTATTATACAGTATTTACATTTTATTCCTTCTTTTAGAAGGAAAAACAAAACGATGATATAAAAAGAAATTTCTTTTTTATAGAAAAAAGGAAAAATACTGTTTGGGGTTAAAATGCAACTCACATGAAAAAGCAAATTCTCTGAGTCTGAGTTATGTCAGATCTGACTTTTCCCATGAAGTGCTGGTGGGATAAGGAGTGGGAGAGGCCATCCATCTCTGTGCTGTAGGGAGTATGTGACTTGGGGCTAGGAACGAGCTGACTCCAAGATGTGGCACCTTGAGACTCAGCCACATGCTATAAGGTTTCTGTCCCATACATGCAGGACATCAAATGGTGTGTGTGTGTGTGTGTGTGTGTGTGTGTGTGTGTGTGTGCAAGTTTGCAAAGTCAAGGATAGTCTCAAGGAGCCAGTGCCTCAGAAGCAGCAGGCAAGGAGACCCAGGGCCTGATGGAAGGCTGTCTGTGGTCCCGGAGGGAAATCTGTTTCAGTTTGAGTCACTGCTGGTAAGTTTCCCTAGTGGTACCAGGCAGGCCAGGGAAAGCACCTTTTCTCCCCTCCCTCGCTCCCTCCCTTTTTTCCTCCCTCCTTCCCCAAAAAATATTCATACAACTTCAGTGTTGCAGGTGGGATACATAAGTTTAAAGTCCCCAACTTAACTAGCAAGGATCATATCTTTTCTCCAGAAGAGAGATGGTCATGTGGGTAGGAGCAGAAGCAGCACTTTTTAGCAAAGCATACCTTGTACCCGGAGTCCCACATGGATGCTCTGCTGGCAAGGGCATGGTCTGCCTACTCTGGGCTGATGGAAATCTCTGTTCTTGCTGTGTCTCTACCTTTTTAGTCTCATTGTAAAGAACTGACCCTAGTGATGTAGTTGCTTTCATTTAGGGGACTATTATAAACTAGAGTCCTGGTGCATGAAAATTCATGCACTGGAGGGGGGCGTCCCTCAGTCCAGCCTGCCCCCTCTCACAGTCTGAGAGCCCTCAGGGGCAGGAGGTGATCCAGCGATCAGGGGAGGAGGACGCCCCCCTCACACTTCTGCTGCCACTGCCGGCAGCACAAGCCTCGGCTGGCCCTGGTTACCTGCACCTTGGGCCAGCCTTGGGTGAGTGGGGGCTGAGGGGACTTGGGGACTCCAGAGGCCTTGCCGCATGCCTGCTGCCCTGGCAGGGCTGAGGGGACTGGGTGCCACCATCTTGTGGCTGTGGGTGCTGCCATCTTTAAGGGTGGGACAGTCAATTAGCATATTCCCTCCTTATTGGCTGTGGACACCATATCTTTGTGAAAGTGTGAGGGTCAGTTAGCATAGTCCCTCTTTATTAGGTAGGATATTTCTCCTCTTGGTATTTGTGTAACTCAGTGTTAAGGCTCCTTTCTTCCTCTGGAAGGAGAAAGCAGAGTCAGTACATGGAAGCCCCAACCAAACAGGGCTTCTGCCCAGGAAGACTGTACAGTAAGACAGGAACTGATTTCTTGAAGAGCCAGACACAGGGTCTCTGCCTTGGAGTAGGTCACAGTAAAAAAGAAAACCCATTTCTGCCCCCCAACTCCCCCCGCCCCCGCGCGTCTTTTTCTGGCTCATTTTGTAAACAAAGTATCATCTGAATAGCAATGCAGTGAACCATTAGAAATAGCATGCAACAAGCATCAATTCATTATCTGCACACAAAGACCAAACTTCCCTGTGCAGCTCAGACCCTCCTCTCAGATGGCCCTGCATGCTGCCCAGGGACCAGCAAGTACCATCCCGGTTCTTGGGGACCCCACGGTAACTTGTTTGCGGTTTTGTGCTTCCTTCCCTGGATTATTTTGAAATATGCTGTGCCCACATTTGGATTGCTGGTGAGAAGGAAAAGGCTAATTAAACTGGAGAGCTTACTGAAGTGTGGCACGGTGCTCTGTGGAGGGCATCTTGGCTTCCCTCTCTGCGTCCCCCTCTGAGTCTCTTCCCTGAACATCTACAGCCATAGCAAGCTAGCACACCATTCCGTCTTCCCAGAGAATATGAGCCTCTTTCTTCCCAAACAGTGGTCAGATACTTCACCACCCTTTCACAGGGGCCATTTTCCCTGTTTAAATCATGTGACTTTAAAATGTGAATTGATTAATCTTAGGGAGCTTCCTAAGGATGGAAATGGAGATAAGACAGCCGGTTGTTAAAATGTTGGTGGCTTGAAATCAGCCATGGTGGGAATATTTACATTGTGGAACTTGGCAGTTGCAGACCTCCCCCCTCCTATTTTCTGACATTTCTGGCATAAATTACAAATAAGAGAGAATGTGGAGTCAAAAACAAACCAGAGGTGTGCTCTCTCAGTTATCTTCTTGAGAGATTGGCTCACTTCCATAGAATCTAAGCTTTTCTACTTCCTAAAAAAAAAAAATGACAAAAACAAAAAGACTTTAGTTAGTGAGATTTAAACAAAACAAAACTGAATTTTTCTGAGACAAATACTTGTTTTTCTTGCCCTACTAAACAAACTTTCTAGCCACATAAATAAGAAAAGCAGAGGAGTGCAGTCTCCCAGGATCCATGAAGGAGGAGATGCTCATTAAGGAACCCAGTGGGGGGTAGCTAAAAGCTGCCATAATTAAGCAGATCATTGCTGGGGATGATCCTTCCCAGAAGGCCTTGGGCCGCCTGCAGGACTCCTGCTCCCTACCAGAGGTCCCTGTTTCTCTTCCTCTGGCCAGCAGTGTGTGTGAGGCTTTCCTTTCCTCTTTCTGATGCCTCCTAGAGAGTATGAGCCAGGACAGCTCCATTTAGCAGCTCACTTCTCACTGACCCATATATCACTCTATGCATAGGGGACATGGTGCAGAATAGCCAAGTGAATGTCAGTTGAGTGTAGAGGGCCTGGTGAGTGGAGTGGAAGGTTCATCTGGACTCATAGCAGCTACCTTGGCTTCTTAGTCTGTGCCAACCTGACCCCCAAGCGAGAGACACTGGCCACGTGTTGCCATTGGAGAGGGTCCCAGACTCGTGGAGTCAGCCTTGGGAAGCTTGACCTTGGCTGTCCCTTAGACCAACGCAGAGCTGGCACCTGGAGATGACCGCACTGCACAGTGAAGGCAAATGCTGAGCACAGAGCCAGCTAGTGCTTCTCATTCTGGAGGTTCACCACTCCTCAACGCTGCCTCAGGGAACATTGGGAAATATTAGAGGGTGTTTGGGGTTGTTACTTGCATTTAGGGAGTATGGGCCAGGAATAATAAACACTGCCTGAACCCCAGAGAACAGGTCTGCACAGTGATATATGCCAGACCTCCTAGGTGCGCATGCGAAGATACTGAGTACATGCAGTACCATCGCTTGCGTGGGGGAGATAGATGGCCTGATCAGTTTTGATTTGCAATACTGGTGATACAGCAGCAAGATGTAGAGGTTTCCTCTGGAAAATCAATACCCTGCTTAAAGAGGCCACCCCACAGCGATTTGTCTAGAATGAGAACCTTGGCTCTGTGTATGTAAAGCAAATGGCCAAAACTTCTTTATTGTTTTCTCCCACAATCTTCTAGACTATTACCGTGAATCATGGCTGGGGGGCTGGGTAGTGTGGTGGAGGAAGAGGTGTTTGTGGAAATGGCACTACCTAGGATTGCCTAAGAAGGCATCAACTTCCTGCCTTCTTAGTTTGGCAGGTTCCACAGGATCCACTTAGTCCCCAAAACAGCCTGGCCTTCACAGTGCTGATTATGAGATGCCTATATGAACTGCTGTCACAGGCAGGGAGTCACCTTTGAACCATAAAGGTGTTTTGTCCCATTTTCACCCACCACCCGCCCTGCCTGGGTGGATCTGCTGGTGTTTCTGGGATATTTCCAGCATCTATCCTTACTGTACAAACTCACCTTGCTCTTCATAGCAGACACACCTCATCATCGCTTGCACTGGGGAGAGTGCAGCAAGAAGGATGGAGTGCTGAGCTAGACCAGGAGCTGAAGGTTCTCACTGGGTGTGCTTCAAGCTCTGCCTTGTGGGCTGTGGTCGAAGAGTCCAAGAATTTCAGCGTTCTCTTCTGGAGAACAACCTGATCTCGCCTAAATCACCCTCAGTGGGATTTTCAGAAGTGTCTGTGAATTACTTTGCCTGAGATCACAGAATGCAAAGGTGGCTAGGTGTGGAAGTCTGGTGACATGAAAGCAAAGATCCCTCAGTCCCAGCTATGTGAGAATCAGCTGCGGAAGCTTTTAAAAAAATATCAGTGCTGGGTTCCCACCCTAGACCACTTGGATTAGAATTTCTGCCAGGGCCCAAGTATAGTAATTCCTCATATAACGTCCTCAATGGGTTCTTGAAAACTGCAACTTTAACCAAGATGACATGTATTACAATAGGCTAATTGATATAAACAAGGGTCGTGTTCCTGTGGCATATTTCTGGTCACACAAGCATCTCCAGACTTCCAACAATAGATCTCAGACACTTCTAATATTAAACACTGAAATAGATGTGAGCTATACATATTTTAAGAAAGATTAATAAAAACAAGATAATCCGTTTCCAACTGCTTATTTCTGTTCAAGGTTGAGGGCAACAGGAGCCTACCTATCCTGGCAGTTAAGTGTACAAGGGGAACCCACCCATGGACAGGACCCCCTTCCACTGCAGGGCCACTCACGCTCACACCCACTCAGACCGGGATAATCCAGATGCCAATTCCCCTCATGTGCACAGCTTTGGGATGTGGGAGGAAACGAAATCACCCAGAGAAAACGCGCACAGACATGGCGAGAACATGCAAACTCCACACAGACAGTGTCCCTGGACAGGAATTGATGCTTGTTTTTTTTTTTTTTTTTTTTTTTTTTAATCAGCATGTGTCACTTGGAGGCTAGAAGATCATCAGTTTTATTTCTATTACAAATAAGGCAAGGAAAGCCTCAGATTTAATGCTACCATGTCTTTGCCATCTCCACAAATAGGCCACATTTTTGTTGGTGTCAAAATTAGAAAAAGTAGAAAATAGTATATCTTGAGAGAGAACAGACAAAATACAAAATGTGAAGGAATTTCAGAGATTTATGTGTTTTGCAATTCTTTGAGTCAAGAGAGATTTGATGATTCTCTCTAAAAATTTTAAAAAATAGAGATTAAAAAAAAACCCCAAGTAAATAGTTTGACAGGTTTCTGAGAAATGCTTTTCTTAAGTTATTAAAGCAAGATTTTTACTTTCTTTAAACTGCTGATATTAAGTGATTGGAAATATGACCTCTTGCATCTGGGAACAAAGCACAGAATTATTGCAACTATGAAAATGGAAAACGGTCAAGACAGAGCTGCCCCTTTCTCAGAATTGTCCCAGGTCAGATATAGGCTGCCTTCCCGGGAGGTGATATTCTTCCTCATGCTCTGCTTCCTAGCCCATAGCCAAGAACTAACACTGGGGACAGAAGGCTGGTTCCCTGGCCCAAGTAGGGGCTGGCTCTGTGGTGTGGTTTGGGTCCCAGAGCTCTCTGTGGGCGCAGGCTGAAGCCAGACTCCTGCTGAGATTACACCCTTGGTTGGCTCCTTGCTCTGCCTCATTTCCCATTGGAAAGCCTTTCCCCAGTAGATCCCATCCATGAGAATCCTTGTCTCAACTCTGCATCCAGGGAACCCATTCCAAGACGGTGGCATATGGAAATTTTATTTGGGAAGAATTAGATTACAGGCTAGTATCCTGGATACTTTCTTGGGCCTTGGGAATGTTGGAGAACAAGATTGTGGGGGTGGGAGATCTTAAGGGAAAAGAGGAGAGAGAATAAGGGTGAATGCGGAAAAGTGAGAGAAGATAGCAAAGAAAATAAAGCCTGACTGATTAAAATTTTATGTAGTAGCAGGTCAGATTCCCAAAAACATAGGAACACGAACATCACTTTTTCAATGTATCCTCAAACTGGAAGGTGAAGTATTTTGTGAATGTTGCAACAAATACTTTTGGGGGATCTTGAGTCTACCTTTCCCATGTATCTTGATTTGATCTTATTTTTAAACACCAACAAGATTTCCCTGACTTCCAGTTGGGTTAGTGGGGGCTTTCAGTTACTCACTGGAGATTGTGCACCCCTGAAGCTCACAGCTGGCTTTGATTATTCTTGCACAGGACAAGTTGAGTGAGGTCACCACTGCAGGACACAGCAACTGTAAGATGCTTTGCCATAGCAGCTAAAGGAGGTTCTAGGATTAGTCACTTACTTTGTTCAGAACAGTGTGAGGGCTACCATTTAAGAAGACAAGTTCTGGGAAGCATGAGATTTTTTAAGGTAGCAGCAGAATGGTTCAAAGAATGGGTTCTGAGATCAGCTTCCTCTTACAGGGTTTGTGATGATTAAATGAGATACTTTCGGAGCACTTAGCCCAAGGTTGGCATGAAGTAAATGCACAGTGAGTGTCACCTATCACGATGACAGTTCCTGAGCCTCTCCAGCATTAATTTCATGGGCCCTTTCATGTTGCCTCTTCTCTGTGCTCTGTTTGTTGGTGCTTTAAGGGTCTCAAAGGGCAGCGCTCGCTCTTGCAGATGATCCACATGCTTTATGTTCATGCCCAAACTCTTGATCTTGCTTAAGTGATTGACTCTTTATGACCTCCCCTCAGTTTCTAGCCCCATCTATTTGATGACTTTGATGATACCCACTTTCTTCCCACTGTTTTTGGCAACTTGTGCTTGGCCTCCTGTTCAGCAATTCTTGCCCCTCATATTTTGCTACTTACCATGCTCTTAGATAAGAAAAATCTCTCTCTTACATTAATGGAGCTAAGGAGCTATGTAGAAACCCATCAGCTATACTTGTGTTCCTCTGGCTCCTTTGCTTTAGGCATGGAAAACAAGAACTTGGGAAGAAAGAGTGCTAATCCAGTCCTTATTCCACCTTCAACCTTGGATACCAGGGCAGGGTCTGTATTACCAAGTGATATGCACATTAGAAACTTGTGCTGGCTGTTAGCTTAGTTGGACTTAATGGCTATTTTTTTAGTTTCAGTTGATTTGAGAATCATGTGCTCTATCAGAAACTCCTCATTGTCTGGCCATGGCACAACACTCTCTATTACTTTGGAGGCCAAGTGCATCACCGATGAAGACATGAGTAAAAAGCTTATGAAACACATTTCTTGTACTTTTCATAAGTACAACCCATCGTGACAACATATCAGTGCTTTGTGGCTTCCAGAGATTTGTATCTCAGGAAAGGGAGACTGTGGCCATAACCTCTGACTGTGGTCGTAACCTCTATTTGACCTTTATGCCTGGAATCCTGTACTCCACATTCCCAGTCTTTGAATTTTTCCAAATTTCCTGCCTAAGACTCCACCCCAAAGCCTCCTTCTACTTCACTTCCCATCATCCCATGTTGTAAGGGAAGTGGGGATCTTGACCAAAGACAGCTTTTTCTTGAGCACTCAACTCAACTTGTGAAGGAGTTAGCCTGGGAGCCCAAGACAAATAGACACTTGAAATAAATCTAGTAACTTGTTTGCTTATGATTGTTCTTTATGAAAAACAATAATTTTGGGGATGATTTTTGTGGTTTTACTCTCTTTGGCCATTTTACTGAAAGGGTAAGGACTGGATTTTAGCTTGTGTTTCTCCATGTAGCAGCTGTGACCATGGACATGGTTCATCACCTGGTTAAGATGTGGGTTCTGCTTCCTCAGAATGGGGACAAGAACTGCCCGACAGAGTCACTATGAAGATGAGCATGCCCAGCACGTAGGAATCATCTAATAAGTGGTAAATACTATTGTTATAAACTGTAACAGTAAGTCATAACTAGAATGAGAACTTAATTATCTGGAAAGTTGAGGTTTTTATGAAAGAAGACAAGTGAAACAGAAGCAGCATAACTTTTCTCATAACTTCCCATAAGGAAAAGGTACTGATGTGATTTGAAATCAGCATGTGGGCAGGGGACGAAAGACTGGAGATTTAGTGTCTTTATTCACATTTGCTAAGATTACAACAGGCATAACTCTATTGCTCACCCTTGTTTCTTACAAATCCCAAATTTATTTCTAAATATCCTTTTGAGGCAGATGATGAGAAAGGGAGAGACACTGAGGTTGGAGGTGGGGGATAATTCTTATTTAAGTCTAGGTATGTTTAATTCATGTCTGATTATTATTAGTACAATAAACGCTGATTTCATTCATAACCAAATGGGTCTATTTATGTTGGAATAAAAAGCACATACATTTGCTCACACAAAGCTCTATTGTGAATTTAAAAAAAATCAGCTTTTATTGTTCAAACAGTTGTACATTAACTAGGTTCTGAGAATTGTGATCATAAGCTGGATTTTTAATGTGTTAGATATTTTAAATAGTTTAGGGCTTAATAGAGGTGACCAGGCTCAAGGATATTTTCCAGTGGTCTGGAGGCTGCTCGCTTAAACTTTGTAATTTTCTATTAGTGATTGTATAGCATGCAGAAGGATCGTCTTTGATTTCTTCAAGCTTCACAGAGGATGAGAGATCAATAGTGCCCAAAGCAGCAGCAACTGTGTTTGTGGGCACTGCTTCACTGATAGGTTTTGGAACCTGTCAGTGCCTTGTGAACAGAGCCAACGGGTGCCTTTGGAACGTACCATACACGAAAACTCTCATATGGAAGTTCTAGAGGAGTTAGAGAGGCCACAAAAATTCTGAGTTCCCACTGGCTTCGTGCCTTCTCCCCACAAGGCCAATTTTCAGAGAATAGCCATGACCTATATGTATTTTATACTCGTATACTAGTATATTGTAAGACCTTCATAGGCAAAAAGCATCTTGAAATAACTGTTTCCCTGGTTCATGTGAAGAATATTTGTAAATTGGGAAAATTAAAAATGTTAAAAGAAAAAAGTTAATATCTCCTTGCATCCCCTTCAAATATAACCACTGTAGCATCATATGTAAATAAATAGCGCATGCAATATACTTAGTACAGTTCCTAGATCATAAGTTCTTAATACATAACAGCTGAAAATGTTGGTATGTGTATAATTTTTGTTTCCATTTTATTTTTTCATACATACACACACACACACACACACAGTCGTAAATATTCCACTCATACACACTGAACACCAGGAACTTCTAATGGGAGTGGAAAGGGGACTCTACTGGGATGGATAAGACATAGTCTTTTGCTCTTAAGTTGGTCACACTTTCTAGAAGAAATATACAGTTAATGGACTGTTTCCATGTGATAGGGAGGTGACCAGGTAAGTGCTATGTGGAGGCTGCAGGGACTCCCTGACTGAGAGCTTTCTGAAGAAACTCAGGTCCGTCTTTAGACCTGAATGATGAGCAGGAGCTATTCAGTTAATGGAGTAAAAATGAGAAAATGTTTCCCACAGAGAAAGCAGCACATGTTACATTCCTGAAGTAAGAACCAGCATGGCATGTTCATGAGACTAAGAAAAATTGTGTGTGGCTGAGGAGTATGCAGTTGGGATTAGATGAAATGGTGGAAGGGTTGGAGGGTGGAGGAGGAGGGGGATGAGTAAAGAGAGAAGTTTGGTTCATTTTCCAGGGAAGAATGAGGGAAAAGAGCACTTATCAAATACCTACCATGTCCCTAGTGATATATTTATGGCATCTTACCTATAAGGATATAATTCTTCTATTTCATAGAAGTTAAGAGTCAGAGTTAGCCACCTTTAAGGTCATAGCTAGGGCATTGTGAGTTGACATTTGAATCTGGTGCCATATTTCTTTCTGTCAC
Organism: Murina feae; assembly: GCA_004026665.1. Lineage (NCBI taxonomy): Eukaryota > Metazoa > Chordata > Mammalia > Chiroptera > Vespertilionidae > Murina > Murina feae. Next base: position 25,281 of record PVJC01011156.1, read on the forward strand.
TCCTTCTCTTAGCTTCTTGGCAACTCCCAAGTGATGTTGTCCCCTGGATGTCCCTTGCAGAACCACTGCGAAAACCTGAGAAGAAACAGTCAGCTTTCCCCTGGGCACTTATTCCTCCAGCTGCTTTCTGCTCTGGTTCATGATCTCAGGGCACCTAAAAGCCTGAAGCTAGCTTGGCCTTGAAGTCCCGCGTACTATACTTTAAGTCCGAGTCCTTTTTTCCTGGACAGCACAAGGGAGACCTTTCAAAGAAAAGCTGAGGCTGGTGTGAGGAAATCATAGAAATTTTAGACAGGCCCAGGCTTTTTCCTAGAGCCGCCTTTACTTCCTGAGAGCTAATTCATCCAGATGATTGGCCCCGGGCCTGCAACCCTCTAGCTCAGCCTGGCAACCCAGACAGTCCAGTGCATCCTATGGCTGATAGCCATGGGAACCAGTTCTGTGGCAAGGCTTGGGGTGGAGTGGCAGCATCTATTGGACCACATGGGCCTTCTCAGCTTGTAGGATTGTGTGGTAACTTGGAGCCATTTGTTTTAAAGCTTCCATTTGCATTATCAGCAGAGAATATGGAAAACAGCTCAATTTTAGCTGATTACCCACTAAAGTGCCTGGGAGCCACTCTATAATTTTCATCGCTGCTTGCTGGGCTGCTCAGCAAAGTTTGTAGGCAAATTTAACGGAATGCATTCAGCCCTGCTGAATGGCAGACAGGGAAGGCACCAGCTTCCTGTTCTCTTTGTTGGGAGCATCTGTTTCAAAACATAGTAAACATTTTTTTCAGCCATTCTGAGCACAGTCATCTGTGAGATGCTTTTCCAGTGTAGCCTTAGGCCCAGACTTTGGTTTTCCCACAACTTCACCCAATAAGAGTTGTCTGTCACCCAGGGGCAATGAGCGTGGCTCTGACAAGGATTTCCAGGAAATGGCTCCTGGCCATCTAGATGCATAACCTCTCCTGACACTAATTAGAATTAAATGATTGAATTCTAGCCTGTGGCACAGACAGTAGTGCACCTGTCAGCCATTTAAAAGGAAGTGGTAGGTTCCAGTTCTCACACTGTAATGTGCTCATGAGTCACTTGGGGATCTTGTTTAATGAAGATCTGATCCAGCAGGAGTGGGCATCAGGTTCTGCATTTCTAACAAGCTCCCAGGTGATGATCCTTGGACCACACTTTGAGTAGTAAGGCTATAGAAATTTTATAATTGCATGGGACAGTATTCATGGATCCAGTGAGGAAAACAAGATTACAATATGTAGAATATCATTCATATGTATATATTATATGTATGTATAGTATATTATATATGACCTTCTGGCATAGGTATATCTATGCCAGAAGGAACTATAACAAGTTAATAGTAAGTATTGCTGAATGACAGGATTTAGGGGAATGATTATTTTCATTCTTTTATCATTGCTTTATTATAGTATTTTAAAGCACCTGCTAGCAGAACAATATACAATCTTTTCTAAAGCATCCCTTTTCACAGGGGAAATATTCTGCAAATGCTATTAGGAGAGAAAGGTCTGGTGGGTCCCCACAACTGGACCATTTAGGATCATGATGGGTGGAGTGGGGTAGGCTCTTCTTTTCCTTTTTAATTTTATGTAAAGTCTATACAGACATGCATACCTATATGTATATAGGTTCATATGTACTTCTACATACATTTATATATACACACATGTACATATATTAAAAATGTTCTACTTTTACAAGTTAAAAAAAGACATAAATGTGATTGTGTAAGAAAAAGAGGGAGGAATAATTGAAATTCATTTGGTTTTCTAATTGTATTTACCCTACATGACAGCCATAATTAAAGTAGAAGCCTTTTTTTTTTTTTTTTACTGTTTGAAGCATGATTAGTTCATAACTTCATTTATTATTCCTGTAACCCATCCCTCCAGTCTTTTAATATTGTGTCTGTTAAAAGTGTTTTTGTAAAGGAGGAGTTGTTAACTAATATGTAACCCATAGATAAACAGCATATTATGAAAAAGTTCCAGGAGCCAACTTCAAAGGAAGCTGACTCCAGTAATTGATGGTTTAGCTCCAGGAGACATGGTCACTTTCAATCATAGAAACCAGACCTCTCCTTGACCAGTTTCGAGATAATCACTGGAGTAGACTGTGCTGACTTACACATAGAGACCTTTCAATCCCTCTCCCCCTGATTTCTTTGTTTTGCTTTCCCTCTCCCTCCTAATAAAAGCCTCTGCCTGCACTAAGATGGATGGGGTCCACCATCTTCTCAGGCAGCCAGCCAGTACTTCAATAAACAGTCTTTCCTTCCATCAGCACCTGTCTTTCAAGTATTGGCTTTTGAAGAAGTAGGCAGCCAAACCTGAGTTCCATGTGATTCTTACAAAAAGCATATTCAAACTTAAAACATTATTTTAAGGAAAAAAATTCACTGTCACAAAATTTCCTCCAGATTCTGTCTCCTTGAATGATTTAGCTCCTCCGAAGCCCGTGGATATGGGGAGTGAACTCCAGGTTTCAATTTGCCCTGCTCAGATTCAGTGCAGTGCTGTAGCCATCACTCTGATACATGCGATTGCACAGAGGCTGCTCTGTTGCATTTCTGCTGATGTGTTGGATGAGCTGACCACTGTTAATGGTCTTTGTGACTGAACTGTCATGTCTCAGAGATTTGCTGCTTTGGACCTGTCTCATCATTGCCTCATGAACCTTGAATGAACAGTTCATTGCCAAGACCCACACTTGAAGCACTCCCCTGTTAACAGCAGAATTCTCCCTCATACCTTTTACTTCAACTTGGTCTTGTATGAAAAATTGTTAGAAACCCAGATTTGGCCCTGAGGAATCTCCAGGTGGATGAAAATCAGCTGAAACCAGTGAATCTGAATTAATCACTAGAAATCCTTCAAGTTTCTTTGCCACCTTGTCATGTGCCGGGAATGTTATGTCTGCAAACTCTGAGAATAACCCCAAAGAAGGCCATCCCTTTCTGGAAGGGCAGATGGGACAAAATGCTGTGGATGGAACCTGTGGGCCCAGTGCCTGCCAGGAGACCTCCCAGTAAAATCCTGCATCTTTCAAATGCTTGCTTTGTGTCCCAGAATGGTGCAAACTCCACGAAGCTAAGCAAGGAGAATTGAAGATATAAAGTGTCAAAATTCAAACATGTATCCTATTGCATAGAAATTAGAAAATTAAGAATGTCATAGAAATTATGAAATCAACTATGTATTAGGAATATGTATATATTTATAGCACTTTTACCTTAAAAATCTGAACTTCTCACCCAGATTTGTAAAGCCTGATGCTGCTTCTCTTTCTGGGTCCCTGCTCACCTTTAGCTCTAACTTTACTCAGTGCTTAACCTTTTTGCACTTCACTCTGTTCTTCTAGGGCAAGCATGTCAAACTCCTGGCCCATGGGCCGCATGCCCAGTTTATTTGGCCCATGTCAGCCTTTGAGTTTGACATGCTTGTGCTAGGGATGCCTTCAAAGGCTTTGGGCTTATTTTATAAGCTCTGTCCTTAGCCCTCAAGTTCTTCCCCTGTCCAGTTTCCGTGCATTCTTTCTGTCTCACCATACTTACCACTTACTCTTGTAAGCCTCAGAGGCCTCCGGGTGCCTTCTCTGTGCTCCATGCAGCTTCCCTTGCCTAGCACAGTCCTCCACACCTTGCATCCCTGCAGCTACACACAGGTGAGGACAGTGAAACCCACCATCTCTGCTTTGAACTGTGCCCACAACATCTGGCACAGCCTCAACTTGGCAGATAAGTGCTCAAAACTATCAAATCATTAAAGAGAAAAGAACATGGAAAACCGATACAGCAGGTTCTCAAATAATATCATTTACCGTATTTTCCAGCGTATAAGATAACTTTTTAACCCAGGAAAATCTCAAAAATCTTCTCAAATAACGAGAAGGCTAGTGAGAGAAGTGACCCAACTACCTCCTCTGCTTTCTCCCTCTACCATTTCTACCATTTCAGCAGTTTTGTCTCGACTTTTGAGAAGATTTTCCTGGGTTAAAAAGTCTGTTATATGCCGGAAAATATAGTAATTCACTGTCTTTTTGTTACAAGGTGATGACATGCCTAGGAACTTAGCTCTTGTTTACATTAATTAGCTGCAAGACCTCTGAAGGTCTAGACCCAGAAACCACACAGTATCACTTCTGCCATTGTTTTTTTGGCCACGGCATAAGCCAGTTTTGATTCAAAGGCAAGTAAACAGACTATACCTTTAGTGGGAGGAGCAGTATACATGTAGAAGAATGGGAGGGACTGTTGGTGGCTTTGCAGGCAATCTACCAGTCAGTCCAGGAAGAGGGAGCAATATTTTTAAGAGGGAGTTCTATGCTCACTGTAAAGAAGACAAGGTCAAAGTCAGCTACCGGATTCAGGAGGATGGGGAGGTGAGGGAATGGATGAGGGCATGGCACAGGTACACCTAGAAGGATTACAGAGCCATGCTGTAGGCCATACCACACCTGGGTTGAGATCACCTCCAGCAGCACCCCCAGGGGCAGAAGTGGAAAGGACATGTGAGGAATCAGACTCAGAGAGAAAAGCAGTTCTCTCGCTCTTTCAGTGAAATGGTGGCCGAACAAGGAGTCAAATCCAAGCCTCTTCCCACCACAGTTCAGGAATTTTTGTGCAGTAGGAGATGTTTTCTCTGACTTACACAGATCTAGACTGCTGCTCTCATCACTGCTGCTGCACTCCTTAGATTGCCTAGGATTGGCGAGAAGGTGGACACAGAGAGGGGATATACATAGGAGCTGTGTCTTTCTGAAGCACTGGCTTTCAACAGAGATCAATCCAACATTTATTGATCTTTCCCAGAAGGGCTCACAATCTAAGAATTCACTCCAATACAGTATGTCCAGATAGCAATTGACCAATGCACCAAGATGGGGCAAGGTCAGGAACTAACGTTTATGTTGTACTTAATGTTGACAGGGTCTGTGCCAACTTTATACTTGAAGAAATGCTTAAAACAGGAAGATTAAGAGATTAGTGTCTCAGCCTGAAGAATTCTAGAGCATCTTAACCCAAGAACTTGCACTTCTTGGCTTCCTTCTGAGAGGAGGGCAGTAGAGAAATACTCGAGGCTGAGACTTCAGACTATCCCGGTTAGCATTTGTTTTACTTGTTTCTTTTAGAAAAACTACTTTGAGGGAGGGCAGAGGAGGAGGATGGGATCAGGGAGATGCTCAAAGAGAAAACCAGTTTAGAGACGAAGAAGTTTGAATTCTTGCTCCACCCAGTACTTTTTAACCTTTTAATCAGCACCCCCACACTGAAGGATGGGCATACCACCTCACTGACAGTGGTTCACCTCACTTGGTAATTCTCTTGAGTGGATTAAATAAAAATAGGCGTTAAATAAGTACTACTTTAGACAAAACAGGTCAAGAGAATGAAGTTCATATAGTAGAATCTTCCACCTCCCCCTCCAGTACCTACTCCCCAGTCCTGGCCTCTCTCCTGCCCCCTCTTCCCCAGCAGTGATCCTGTGTTCCCTTTCACCACATTTTTATGGTATGTCGATTGTGTGCCAGACACTGTTTGCTGAACACTAAGAAACAACGGAAGAGATGCAGTTTTAGATAAAGTGGAATGGTTTTCTAGTTAGAAGATAAAGGGGGAGACTTTTATTTTGGGGAAAACCTACCTAGTAACCTCTAAATAATGTTATGAAAGCATATTCTTACCCCAGCTTATGGGTGTTATTTGAAGATTTGACCTGTTGTTTGTTTTTTAAATCTCTGAAATATACAAAGAAGTGGATCTGCAAGATAAAATAATTTCCTTTTCCCGTCAGGACAAATTTATGGTGATTATTCAACAATAGGGGCCTGGTGCACAAAAATTTGTGCACTTGGGAGGTCCCTCTGCCCGGCCTGTGCCCTCTCACAGTCTGGGACCCTTCGGGAGATGTCCACCTGTTGGCGTGCCTGGCCAGCCTGGGTGAGGGGATGATGGCTGTTTGCAGGCTGGCCAAGCCCCCCAGTGTGGATCCTCACCCCATTGGGGTGTGACCAGCCTGGGTGCGGGCCTGAGGGCTGTTTTCAGGCTTTCAGGCTGCCCACAGCTCCCATTGACCCAACGTCCCAGCAAGGCTGGCTGGAAGCAGGTTTTTGGGGTTTATTTATCTTCTATAATTGATACACTGTTCCTTTAAGCCGAAGTCTAGGCAGGTAACGAAGCCTCCTGTCTGCTTCAGCTCCGTAGCTTCTATAATTGAAAGAATGTTGTCTAGGTAGGCAGTTTCCTCTATCGCAGGTGCAACAGAAGCCTGCTGTTTGCTTCAGCTCCGAGGCTTATATAATTGAAACAATGTTGCAAATATGTTGCCCGAGCCTGGAGAAGCCCAGCCAGCTGGCAGACAGTTTACTCCTGGTGCAACAGAAGCCTGCTGGTTACTCCAGCTCTGTGACTGCCGGCCTCCATCTTGGCTGGGTTAATTTGCATACATCCACTCTGATTGGCTGGTGGGCGTGGCTTAGGTGTCCCATAGAAATGGTCAATTTCAATATTACTCTTTTATTAGATTAGATGGAGGGATGTTGGGTTAAGTTTATGGTGAGAAAAAGGAAGAATTATTTAGGCATTAAGTCTGAAAAAGATAAATCACCCACAGAGGAGGAAACGGTGTGGACCTCAGACTTCCCCATAATCACGATATCAGGAGACAATGTAGCAATGTCTATAAAATTCTGAGGCGAAAAAAATCCATGACCCTAGAATACTAAATCCAGCCAAGTGTTTGTGTATAAAGTACATGAGAATTAGAGAATTAAGCATTTCTGAGTCCTTCAAAAATTTGTTTGATGGTAAACTTCGGCCAACCAAGACATGAATCAAAACAAAAGTACTTCGGAATGGAGAAGTTATGTGTTAAAAAGAAAGTGAGCAAATAAATCCATTTAAAGTTAGTACCCAAACTATAGATCCTGGAATCATAGAGTTATGTCTAAATCCTGGGAATTAGGAATATAGAATAGAATGTAAATGTTAAAAATCTTGACAGAGTAAAAAAAAAAAGATAATAAATAAAAATTGCAAGGTGAGAATAAGTGCTACTTTCTTTACCCTTCTTACCAGATAATTAGTTAACACTGTCTAAAATTGCAATATGTAGGAAGACATATGTAGATAGAACTCTAATCTCTAGCCCTGGTCAGTGTGGCTCAGTTGGTTGGGAATCATCCTATTCACTGAAAGGTTGCTGGTTCAATTCCCAGTCAGGGCACATGCCAGGTTGCAGGTTCAATCATCTGTAGGGGGGAGCATAGTGCAGGAGGCATCATATCGATGTCTCTCCCTCTCCCTTCCTCTCTCTCCAAAAATAAATAAAAGTATTTTTAAAAACTCCAATTTCTAAATATTTTAATAATCTCATTTGTTAGAAAATAATATTTCCTGCAGAAGACTTACTGAAAGACTAGTAGTTTCTCAGTTTCATTTTTTTATTAGAATCAAGTAAAATATAACTTAATAGTTTACTTCAGAAATAATTGCATAGAAAAAATATCTTCTTGCTGTATGTCTATCTAGCTCCAGATAGGTGTATACATGTACAGGGAGGCATCTGGCATAATGTTCATCATATATGAATAATTTCTTCTGAGTGGTGGACATTTTTTTGTTTTATTTGTGCTTTTTTGTGTATATTGATTTTTAAATATAAGTAGTTTTTCATAAAAATAATATTTTGGTGTTAAGTTGATTTCTCTAGGCCTCAGTATTCTCATCTGTAAATGGGGTGAATAATAGCACCTGCTTCTGAGGGTTGTTGGGAAGAGCAAATGAGAGAATGCCTGTGAAGCACATAGCACAATTCCTGACCCTTCATGAACTTAATACATAGTAACTCTAAAAAAGAAACAAAATCAGGTAATGTTAGAAGTAGGAGGAACTTTAGTGATTCACTTTCAAAATTCTACCCATGAGAAAACTGAATTCTGGAGAGGTGTGGCCTGTATGCAGCAGGTTATAGCGGAACCTCAGCTTTCTGCAGGCTAGATCTTCGCTCATCCTGTGGCTCTTTTCACATCCCATGGAATGAAAACAGAATCACATATAATAAGTAACCACCAAGTGCTTGGGCTAACACTCAAGTTACTCTTCATTGTTGTCTGAGCCCACATCAATACTAGGTGCCCACGAGGCTAGGGAGAATACACTGGCAATTAAAAATTGCACCACACATGCATGGCTAATTAAGAGGTAGCTGCAACTGGCTCTTCTATCTCCATCCAGCATGTTATTCTTGTCTTCTTATTTATCTCCTCTCCTGCCTTGAGATGATAAACAGAATAGCTAGCTCCCAGTTGTTCAATTAATCAAACTTTTCTGTTGCCACGTTGCAGCAGCAAACATAGGCATGTAGACAGAAGCTTCCTCACGAATTTTTTCTCTTGAGTTGTTGGGAAGAGCCTGTTCCATCATTTATATTCACAACAGGGTTGGCGTCAAAATAGGAGACTTCCTTGCAGCAATTTCACATGCCATGTATACAAATTAATGAAAATTAGTGATTTTTAGAACATTTGGGGTTTTGCAAATGGTGGGAAAGGAGGGGAGGGGGAAGGAAAGAGCATTTCATGAGCCATTTTAACTAAAAATATGACATCAAGAAGCAGCCTCCCAGGGAGAGATGTGATTGAGTGTCATTGTGAAATGTGTTGGAGAAAAAAAATTGTCTAGAGTTGCCAGCTTCAAAGCCAGAACCGTGTTGTTATCATTTCCTGGTGCACACTCTGTACAATGGAGCAAACTGGGCCGGGTCAGTGCAGTATTCTAAGTAATAGGCCCGGGCGGGCCAGCTGCCTAAATTGATTAATGATATGCAAATGGAATTTATAGAAGATAGTCATCATTTCCTTCTTCCAGGCTGTCAGTCTTTTCCTAACCTGCTCTCAGCTTTGGCAAAAAGGAAGAGAAACTATTATGAGCAGGGGCTGGGCTGTAAATTACTTTCTCCTATTCAATCTCAGCTTTCTGAGCTGTGAGTCAAGCCATCAGAAGTCTATCTCCAGCCTACAGAGAACTGACATACTCATTGTAGTGTGTCACTCCTCCAGCTCTGCTGCCGTCATTTCAACTAACCTTAATTTAAAATGCTGTCAGCGTCAGCTAGAATCCCTAACAAATGGAGCGCCTCATCACCATACTAATTGAATGAAAAATGTTCCATGATTTAAATACCTATTGCTTCATCATTTCTCCAGTCTTCGGCTTCCATTTTGTCAGGCATGAAGTTGGTGATTAAACCCAAGGCATAATTATTAGCAACAGAGGAACTGTTGTCTCATCCTGCCGTTTCCTGACCAGGTGCAAGCTCTCCGCTCCGTACTGAGCATGTCTGTCAGTCTTAAGAACAATCCCAGCAGAATAAGTGAGTGATTTTCTCTTTATAATCAGGGCGGCGCTTTACAGCAAATTGTCACACTAGACCCCTGCTTCTGAATGGCATAATGAACGTTTCAGCGTGGCGAGAAGTTTATGTATTGAAAAGGGTGTCACGGTTGGAACAAGGATGCTGACATCTTTTATCAGTACACCTACCATGGCTGCCTCCCACCTCATTGGCCTCTGTTGCTTCTGACAGTTGTGTAAAATGAGGAAAGGACTGCAAAGCAGGGTGCAGGAAAGCCTGTTTACATGCCCTGGCTTTGAGCGAAAGTAGAAAAGAAGCTTGCATGGGTCTGTAGTGCAGGGTATAGGAGGGTGTTCTTGTGAAGAGTGATTAACGAGGGAGAAGGAGGGCAAGGTGCATTCAGGAGTTGGAGATAAAACACTTTCTAAAGCACATTTAAGAAACTAACACAATGAGACTGATTTACTGCAGATTTGCCTTATTTGGATTTGCTACATGCGAATGGCTTGAACTTGTATGCCAAGCTATCAAAGACACAAGATTACTGTTTTGAATTTGATGAAAGATACACTCAACGTGCTTGTCTTCCTCTGTCTACTGCTAGAATTAAAAGTTGTAGCTGGTTCTTCCCACTTGTCCAGAAATAGAAGCCGGAGGTTTTGGAAGTCTCATGTTTTGGAACTCAACCCAGGTATCTGCAGACTCACTACAGGCCCTATTTGTCCCTTCTAAATTCTGGGTTTTGCCCAAAAGGGATGATATACTTTTTGAAGAGTAATTTCCATTACCTTCTTTCAAATGCTTTAGCATTACCAATAATTGTTTATGTTAAAGTTAGGTTAAAATGTAGAAATCTTCTACAACCCAAATTCTGACTAGGCAGAGATTTTTTTTCTCTGTGCTTGTCCCCCTTTGCATGGACCCATATGCATATCCATGGATTTTGAAGCTACATTTGTGATCCATTCCCAAGATATATTATTTTCATTCTTCTCAATTGCAAGATTTGCAGATAACTCTATTTGCAGATACAAATATATCTGACATATGTTATGTATATGTAAACAACAAATCACATAAAAAGACCTTTGCTTTTCTAATTTACATTTTAGAAACTTGGGCCCTTGACAACTTTAAAGTTAAGTGAGTAGCCTGAGCCTATGATGGCGAATTGTTGGTTATTTTAACTACTGGAAGTAAGTTATGTCCCGCAGAAAAGTATAGAATGTCCATAGGGAAAGTGTTCATGGCTGGTGGTTTTGAATAAAATCTTCTAATGAGAATTCAAATATAGTAAAAGTTTAAGGTAGTATTTTTAATGTCACATGTTCATCCAAACTCTGAAAAACGATTTGTTCTGTGTCAAGTTTAAAGGTAATGGGGTGAAAATGACAGAAACATGGTATAAAGATTAGAGTCCTAAGTTTACCATTCATTGGCTGGTGACCTTGAACAAGTCATTCAACACGTTTGTTATCATCTGTAGAATGACTGGGTTTACTTTCAGCTTTAAAAATTTTGTGAACTGACTCTTTGTGCTTTCCCAAAAGGAGAATATAAGGTACTTTCCCTGGATATGCTTAGATCCGGTTTGCTAATCACATATTGGAAAATTCACCAGGATAAAGAATTCCAAATATTATTTTTGACTTGCAAATAGCAAGACAATGGTTGACCAGTATCTCTTGATACAGAGAAAGGATTTCTTATAAGGCAGGCTTAAGTCAAGGAGGAACATTGTTCTTGTGTGGCAATGTATGACTTATTTGTGTCTGAGAATATAGTATTTTTCTTTATTATAAATGAATGCACTTTTTGTTATGGGAAAACCAATATTTAAAAGCTGATGTTAAACTCAATGCAGTCTGAGATACACTAGACCTCATTGTAGGTTCTCAGAATTATTGATGACAATGATCAGTAAATATTGCTTGAAAGAAGAAAGGAAGGATATAATTAAAACAGTGGCTCACTGTGTAGTTTAAGTAGAGTATATTGTATTTGTGCCTTGAATGTGCTAAGATGAACTGTGTCACAAATATCTGACTCTGGAGTTTTCAGGTCAACTCTAACATGACAACAAGCTTTATGAGCCTTGTTGATCTTTGCTCCACTTGTGATGGCATAAAAGTCATCCCATGACACATTACACCATGACAAATAATTTAACCTGTTTACACCTTGAAGAGAAGGAAGTGTTCTGGCCAGTTGCTGAGGGTAGGAGCCCTCAGAACTGCCTCCCCTAATCATCCATCAGTCATCAATAGCATGAGCTAGAGATGTGGAGAATTTTCCACCTACTCTTTTGATTTGAGTTAGTTCTCAAGTTGGTCAGTCACGTTGCGTTGTTTTCCAGAGGTTGCCACAAAAAGAGCAAGGGCAGTGGCCCTGGTTTCCCCAGCAGACAGTTCGTTTTCCCTCTTTTGGCAGCTTGAATCTTGGTATTCCTGTGGGGTTCAAGCTTTGCTCACTCTCTGCTGTCCTGTGGGAGGTGGGGGGAGGGGGAGGGGCAGGGGAATGGGCAGCCCAGATTCCAGGCCTGATGGTCAGACACAACCACTTTTGGAAATTACCTGGCAGAATTCTGAAGCTGAACTTATGCTCACCCTTTGATCTAGCAATTCACTCTTAGTTGTATACCCCACAAAAATTCATATGCATGTGTATCAGTGAAATGTACAAGTATCTTCATAGCATTGTTTAGCATAACCCGCAAACTGTAAACAACCTAAATGTCCATTGATAATATAATATATAAATTATGTTAAATTTCTACAGTAAAATACACTATCATAGTTAAAAATGCATAAAATACAACTACTCACATTAAATCATGAAATATCACAATGTTGAGTAAAAAAGGGAGAGACTGAAAAATACATACTGTGTATGATCCTAGTCTGTCATGATCTCTTGCAAAAGGGGGCAAGAAAACCTAAAGTATAGTGTTTAGGGATGCATGCATTTTAAGGTGGCAGAGAGATAAAGAAAATCAAGGCAATTGTTACTTCAAACATTAAGTTTCTTATGCTGGGTTCTCTGGAAATACATGCAGATGGAGTTTCATATGGAGAAGCTTTATTGGAGAGCGCTCTCAAGAAAAACACAGGCAATGTGAAGAAGTGAGGGAAGCAGGATTGAACAGAGGGAGAAGTTAAATTGCAATGTAATTACAACAAAGACTTGAGCTGATGCTCTACAGAAAACGCTAGGGTTGGATGGTCTTTAGAGTTATGCCCCATTGGAACAAGGTGGTCAGGCTTTTGTGATACAGGCTTCTCCTAGGGAAGGGACAACTCCCAAAGAAGGTGATTTCTCGAGAAGGAACACTTCTGGCTGCCGAGGAAAGGAGTAACAGGGAGTTCATTCAGCGTCTTGTGGTAAGAAGGACTTGGTTTCCTGCCTTCCTTCTGTTCTGCCACTTCAGTGTGTTGGCTTTTTCTCATAGGCTGGCTGCTCTCGTGGTCCAAGAGGCTTGCTACTGTTCATGCAGACATAATAGTAATACTTCTGAAAAAGATAAGGACAGGTCACTCTCTTGAGAACTTTCTAAAAATGAGAGGAATATTCTCAAAAGCCCCTGCAGGCTTCCCCTCATATTTCACTGACCAGAATTGGGTTATGTGCCTATTCCTGAACCACCCCACAGGGAGGAGAATGCAGTTACCAGGGGTGGCTTACTACTAAATTCATCAAAATTCTTCCTCTTGGGTGAGACAAGTGGGTGGGGAGTTGGTTCAATTCAAGTTCCCCCAAGACACATGGCCAGTTGATGCCTGAACAAAGGGAAGGTTTCTTTTGCAAGATAGGAGGACTATTGGGTAGGCCAGATGATAAAACTGTACACCTTATACTCATGTCAGTTGGGTGCAAGATAGGAGAAGGGCAGAAAAGCAGTGCATTGACACATGCACATTTAGATAGCCGCCAAGGCTATGGATGCTCTGTGTCCATGGGCTAGTCTTCCCAAGCCTTGACTAGTTAAGGCTAGGGGGATCAGACTGTGTCTTGACATTGTGTCTCACCAAAACAGCAGGTGCTTGACTGGAAAATACGTTTAGAGCAACCAATTATTTCTACTTTCTTCAGCATAATATCCATCCCTGTACTGCTTATTCAACGTTACTTTATACTGAAGTTTGCCAGATCAGTCTACATTTTAATATAGAATAAACATCCAATCTAGAAATCAAATCTGTTGACACACCAGTGAAACATGTCCATAGGGTGCTATTTAAGGTGTTATGCTGTCTGATTTAAAAGCATCCTGCTGGAGAAAATAACCTATAAGCCATGTTTTCCTGTTTTTCTTGATTATATTGGTAAACCTGTTGGCTATTAATTTTCTTTTGTCTGTTTCCAAAAGCTAATTTACTGATGTTGAACTGGACTAAACCATGACCTGTTGGGTACATCCCTCATGCCCCCTGAAATAGAAAAGCAATTTGAGACACACTTATGGCCATTACACGCAGGTCTCTTTTTTCTCCTTTAGCTTCTTTCAAAACACATGCTCTGTTACATCAAACATGCTGGTAAAGTGCACTCTTAATAGGTCTGAAAATAGGTTGGAACATATCTCTGTAATCTCATGTAATCCATGTATATAGTATAGCCATACCATTTTGATCGCTCTGTACAAATGCCTCAGAAATTGATTACTAAGATTGAACTGAACTCCCACTGTATTTGAGTGTTCTCTTCAGAATATAGAATTAAGTAGTGTTCCTTACCAACAGAGTGCAATTCTCAGGGAGAGTAAAAGTGCGTAAAAATAGTGTAAATCTTTCAGTCATAGAGGGTTTTCTGAGAGATGTAAATCAGAACAGAAATATAAAAGAAAAAGAAATAAGAGCATAGCAAATAAACTAGGATACATTCTGATCTCTCCCCATACCAAGCAGTCTTTCTGGAATTGCTTATCAGAAGTTTATTTCTGTGTGAGTGCTAAGATTTCATTTTCTTTTTTTTTAAAAAAAAATTCTATTGATTTTTTACAGAGAGGAAGGGAGAGGGATAGAGAGTTAGAAACATCGATCAGCTGCCTCCTGCACACCCCCTACTGGGGATGTGCCCGCAACCAAGGTACATGCCCTTGACTGGAATTGAACCTGGGACCATTCAGTCTGCAGGCCAATACTCTATCCACTGAGCCAGATCGGTTAGGGCTAAGATTTCATTTTCAAACTGACCAAAGGGCTTCCAATTTATGGAAGAGGACTGGTTCAGTAGATTAGCATAACTGGCCACTTTAAGATTATGGGGTCTTGCCTGGCCAGTGTTGCTCAGTGGTTGAGCATTGACCCACTGAACCAGGAAGTCATGATTTGATTCCCAGTCAGGGCACATGCCCTAGTTGTGGGTTTGGTCCCCAGTGCAGGTCATGCAGGAGGCAGTCAATCAGTGATTCTCTCCCATTGTTGATGTTTCTGTCTCTCTCTCCCTCTTCTTTCCTCTCTGAAATCAATAAAAATAAAAAATTAAAAATATGTTTTTATTGATTTCAGAGAGAGGAACGTGCCCTGGCTAGGCATCAAACTGTTGACCTCCTGGTTCATGGGTCAATGCTCAACCACTGAGCAACACCAGTTGGGCAATAAAAACATATATTTTAAAAAGAGATGATGGGGTCTTTTGGAAATAGCAGCTGCCCCTGGAAACCGTTAGCGAATATACAAATGATTAGTGCAAGGACGATGTGAAGAAAACTTGAATCTCATCACCTTTCTCTGGGCTGGCAAGAAAAGCTGGGTCTTGGGAACCTCTGCCAATTTCAGGGAGAATCCTTTGCAGTGGTCTCCAGTGGCCTGGGGATTGACTCAAAGACTTGGCCTTATGATTAATATTGGTCATATGTATTATTATTAGCATAATAATAATAATAATAATAAGCAAGTTGTTTGGGTTTACCCTTTATGTTCTCTTTCCCACCATTTGTTATATAGAGGTTGTCGGAAACTCTTTGTAAAATTCTCACGTCTTATTTCTGAAGTTGCTATTGATTTTACTCGCCTCTACTTTTCCCCACCAGCATCTCTTTATCCTACTCTCAAATACCCATGTTGTTTTTTACCATAACCTTTCCATTTCTGTGGAAATGCGTCCATCTCATTGGGTGCTGTTCCAGTGGAGACAGCTCTTTTTCTCTCTTTGGGGCCCCATTCTAGCCCGAGGTTCTCCTTGTCCCCAGAGATAGAAAATTCTGACTCAGGGAAATCAGCACTGCCTGGGAATAGCATGAAAGGTGCCACAGAAGAGCTTAATTTTGGTAGAAAGAGACTGGGTAGAGTCTGGCTGGGCCTTAAAGCAGGCTAGAGATAGATGCATCACAGAAAAGATAAAGTGTATCTGTGGGAACCCTGCCATTTGCCTGTATAGAGTCCATGACCCTTCTTTCTCACTAGCAGGCTCACTGTGCTTTCGTGCAGTAATGTGCCCAGCTAAAACGATCTCTTCTAGGACCACCACCAGGGGCCCTGGGTCCTTAATGTCATCATTGAACTGCACCGAACTGTGGCCTGGAAACCCCTATGCTACTTATGTGCGGGATAAATAAGCCTCTAAATTATTTAAGTCACTGCAGGACTAGGGTTTTTCAGAGTTGAATTCAGTCCCAATAGAGCAGAGTTTCCCAGTGACCTCAGCACTGCTGACATGATGGACTAGATAATTTTTCGTCTGTGGGGCAGTTGTACTGTACTTTGTAGGCTGTTTATTTAGCAGCATTGTTAAACGCTATCCACTCAATGCCCGTAGCAGTCCCTGGTCAGCAACCAGAGGAGTCTCCAGACATTGCCTCGTGTCCTCTGGGGGAGAGGGAGCAAAATAGCTTTGGTTCTGGTTAATATCCTCTAGATGAGGGGAGGGGTCTCCTGTTACTTCCATGTGTCATCACTACATTCCCCAGTTTTACAAAACAAAATGTCTGAGAGGATATAACTGCTCCTTAAAATTATTCTTCATGGTCTTTGTAACTGAAAACAAATTTTTTTCTCAGTGAAAATTTCATTTTATTTCTAATGAAATTAATAAAGGATTTTCAGTCTTTGGGTACAGTGCTGATATCCAAATCCATGCTAAGTAGAATGGCTGATACAATAATATTTATTTATTTTGAGTACCATCTGAAAGCATAATGAAAATCTCCTTGGAAAATTTTGATCAAAGAGTAGTCTGTAAGCCTCTGGTTACGTGCTTCTTATTAAATAGAAAACAATAGAAGTATTAGAATAATAAAGCCCAACTGTTCGCACTGTCTCATGCCTGCCTTAGCCTAGGATGAAAAAAGCATTTTTTTAAAAATTTATCTTTATTGTTCAGATTATTACAGTTGTTCCTCTTTTTTCCCCCATAGCTCCCCTCCTCCCAATTCCCACCCCAACCTCTGACCTTGCCCCCCCATTGTCCTCATCCATAGGTGTACAATTATTGTCCAGTCTCTTCACGCATCCCCAACACCCTTAACCCCCGAAAATTGTCAGTCCACTC
>PVJC01011157.1:8371-18497 GCA_004026665.1 Murina feae
CCCCCCCCCCCCCCCCCCCCCCCCCCCAGTTCTGGAGGCTGAAAGTCCAAGATCAAGGTGTGGGCAGACAGGTGCTTGCTGAGGGCCTGTTGTGCCGTAACCTCATGTGGTGGCAGGAGAAGGGAAGTCTCTGGGGTCACTTTTCTAAGGGCATGAACCCATCCATGAGGGCTCCACCCTAATGGCCTAACCCCCTCCCAAAGGCCCCACCTCCAAATGCCATCACATGGGGCATTGGGTGTCCACTTAGGAATGTGGGGAACACAGATACTCAGTCCCTAGCAGTTACCAAGCACACTCTCTACCCCACCCACAGGCACCTGGCAGTTGAAGGGTACCTGGCTCAAAGGGGAGCTGAGAGGTCATGTGTCCTATACAGAGATCTGGGCCCAGAGATGACCCAGCCTCATCCAGGGTCATAGTATGAGCCATGGCACAGCCAGGCTAGAACCGGGTCTCTTGACTTGTGACCAGGCTCCATCTTGCTCACTGGGAAGTAATTTTAATAGACCACATTGGAAATTGAAGGGGAGGTTTAGAATTATCCAACTGTTCTATTCTTAGAAGATGCTGGTAATGGCTGTGCCGATTTGTCTCAGTGGATAGAATGTCGGCCTGCGGACTGAAGGGTCCTGGGTTCGATTCTGGTCAAGGGAACATGCCCGGTTGCCAGCCTGATCCCCAGTAAAGGGCATGCAGGAAGCAGCTAATCAATGATTCTCATCATTGATGTCTCCCCCCCTCCCCCGCCCACTTCCCTTTCTCTCTGAAATGAATAAAAACATATTTTTTAAAAATGCTGGTGTCACATAGGAACAGGAACAGGAGAGAAGACAGTGACTAGCTCGTGGTGGAGAAGGGAGGCAACAGCGTAGACTTGGGTGTGTAGGAAACACAGTCCTGGGGCCCTGAGCCCGGCCTCAGCCTGCTGACTTGACCTGTCAGAGGTACTGCAAAAGGTCCTCCCAAAGTGGTTTCCCAAAAGGTGGGGCTGTCCTTTTCAGTCTCCCACAGGCAACCAAGTCCCCTGAGAGGGGCCACAGCCTTCTTGGGCAGAATGAAAGCTGCTACCGGAAGAGATGGCTTGGTTCACCGATTCTCTCCACAGACACTTATTCTAGGTCAGGTCATGGGGATAACGGAATGAAACAGACAAGCTTCCTCTCTTTATGGAAACTTCACTTTGGTGAGGATAATAAACCAGAACAAAAGAGAGAAATTGAGATGTTGTGGGGACTGTGAGTGGAGGTGTGGCCAGGAACAGCCCTTCTGAGGAAGAGGCAGAGATGCTGAGACCTAGGAATCTGTCCAGGTCTGAAAGGCAGAGCACTCAGGCAGGGGGACAGCAAGTGCAAAGGCCCAGGGGTAGGAAACAACTGGGTGAGTTGCAGGAAAAGAAAGAAGGCCAGTGGGAACAGACTTTATTTTAGGTTCAGCATTAGTGCTGCTTGGAGCAGAGAGAGAGCCCCCTGGAATTCCTGGCCCGCATCACTCAAACAGCTTGCCTCCTCACCCTCAAGATATCGACCTGGGCTGTGTGCCTCCTTTGCCTCTGTAAGTCAGGCACTTGCATTTGCACGCTACAGGGAGCAGCAGCTGCTCTAGCGCAAACAGTAGCTTCCAAATGCCTTGTTCCCTCCAAACTTCTCTCAGTACCCTCACTCTGATGCATTTTTTACATTTCTGATGGCTTCGTCCTCATTAGAGGCAGTTAACAGATCAAAACAGTATTTCTTGGACCTTGTGATCAGTTGTGTTATGTTTACCTCTTGGTTACTAGGCAGACTGCTAGGGTTTGCAGAAAACCTGCCTGTTGTCATTTAATTGGAGAAAGCTGCTCTCATTAAGGACTGTTAGCTAAACAGCATTAGTTCCCCTAACGACAGCCCTGAGCAAGCCACGCCTACTCATCTGCTGGTTGCTGATGGACACTAACTGGCTCCCAGTTCTCACCTGGAAAGAGACTGTCAGTGTTTCATCCTGCCTGTGGGCAGGGGTGATCCAGGTGAGCACTTTGCTGAGGCCTGCTGCCGGGAGGGTGGTGCCTGGCCTGCTCTGCCCAGTGGCTCAGAGCTGACTGGAGTTGTCTTCTGTCTCACCTCCTTGCCTTTCCTCGGGGGCTGCCAACAAGGCGGGGTGAGGGATGAGCTCTCCCCAGCATGTCCCACCTGGTTCCCCTGCGGGCTGGGAGGCCTTGGTGGAGCCTAGAACAGCACAGCACACAGGCCCATCTCTGCCATTTTCTATGGACAGTCCCATCGCTGTCCTTTTTATTCTAATTAAACTTTTTTGAGATCATTCTAGATTCACATGCAGTTGTAAGAAATAATGTAGACAGATCCCACATACCATTACCCAGCTTCCTCCAAAGGTAATGTTTTGCAGAACTTTGGTACAATATCACAACTAGGATATTGATCTTGACAGTCAACCTATAGACAGTTCCATCCACATAGGATCCCTCATGCCGTCCCAGGCAGCCACACCACCTCTCTCGTGCTTTACCCCCCTGATCATTCTGTAACCACTAAACTCTCCTCCATTTCTAGAATTTTGTCATTTCAAGAATGTTATATAGATGGACTCATACAGAATGCAACTCTTCGGGACTGGCTCTTTCCACTCAACCTTATTCTCTGGAGAGTCATCAGGTTGTTGTGTGGATCAATAGTTCTTTTTTACTGTTGGCTAGTGGTCTATGGATGGATATACCACTGTCTGTTTAGCCTTTCACCCACGGAAGGTGGCTGGTTGTTTCCGGTTTGAGCTCCTATGAAGAAGCCTGCTCTCTATGTTCCCGTACAGATTTTGGTGTGAACATCGTGTCTTCATGTCTGTAGGAGAAATGCCTAGGAATAGCATTGCTGGGCTCTATGGTCATGGCATGCTCAGCTCTGTAAGAAACTGTTTTCCTGCCTTATATCGCACCAGCAATGCGTGAGAGATTGGGTGTCCATGCATCCTCCCAGCATTGGTGTGCTCACTATTTTCATGTTAGCCATTCTGATAGGGGAATGGTGACAGCTCATTGTGATTCTAATTTACATTCCTAGTGGCTGATGACGCTGAACATAATTCCATGTGCTCTGTTGGTCACCTGCATATCCTGTTTGGTGAAATGTCCTTTCTTGTCTTCTGTCCATTTTCGGATTGGACTGGTTGGTTTGTTCTTGTAGTTTTTGGAACTGTTTGGTTCTGCAGGTTATTTATGTAGACTAGCTACTCGTCATTCTTTGTCAGATAGGTGATCTGTAAATATTTTCTCCCATTCTGCAGCCTATTTTTCATCCTCTTAGAAAAAGCTTTCTTTTCAATAAAGTCCACTTTACCAAGGTTTCCTTTTAGGAATTGTGCTTTTGATGTTGTGTCTAAGAACTTTTTCCTGGCCCTGAAGATTTTCTCCTATTTCTTTTCTAAATGTTTTATAGTTTTCCATTTAAATTGGTAACTGAGTCAGTTTTCATGTAAGATGTGAGACTTAGGTCAAGGTTCACATCTTTGTTTTTTTGACCACAGGTGTCCAATTGTTCCAGCACCATTTGTTGAAAAGACTCTCTTCCCTCTTATTAATGTATTTGCATTTTTGTCAAAACTCAATTGAACATATTTGTGTGGGTCTATTTCAGGGTCCTTTCTTCTGTTGCATTGACTATGTGTGTCTTTGCCAATACCACACAACCTTTTTTTAAAAAAATATATATTTTATTGTTGTTTTTTTTTACAGAGAGGCAGGGAGAGGGATAGAGAATTAGAAACATCGATCAGCTGCCTCCTGCACACCTCCCACTGGGGATGTGCCCACAACCAAGGTACATGCCCTTGACCAGAATCGAACCTGGGACCCTTTGGTCCGCAGGCAGATGCTCTATCCACTGAGCCAAACCAGTTAGGGCTATACCACACACTCTTGACTGCTGTGGGTACATTGTCAATCTTAAATCAGGTAGAATGATTCTTCCCAATTTACTCTTTTAAAAAATTTATTTTAGCTATTCTGATTCCTTTGTCTTTCCCTATAAATTTTAGAATAATCTTGCCTATATCTACAAAATATTCATATAATTTAATAGGTTGAAAAATTTTAAAAGAGCAAAAGGAAAACTGAGAATGTCTACACGTCTACCACGGTTTGTGTCCTGCCTAGACTCTTTCATAACAGCTGTCTTTCACTTATTGTTGTGACTCGTTTTCCATGGCAATAAACACATTTCTATGTTTTAATTTTAAACTATTTCATAATATTTACTTGTGTGGACACAGCATTATTTATTTGCTGGATATTTAGGTTTTTATTTTTTATTTACGTTTCCTTGTTATAAACATCGTAGAGCCACATCTCTGTAAATATCTTCAATTAGTTCCTTAGGAAAAACTTCTATGAGTAAAATAACTGGTATCTGCTTGATTGTTCTGTTTTCCTGGCCTCACATGGAGATCCAGTTCCTTAACTGAAGCCATTTGGTTATTAGCTCGAAAGAGGACTGAGCACCCGCCCAGTTTCTGCCTCTGGCTTCTTACCAGCTGGGCTTCGTCCCCTTGGCATGTCCCCCTGCCCCAGGACAGGAGCTTGGATGGAAGAGCAGAGGCAGGAGAGATCCAGTTCTCCACGCGCCCTGTTCTTCACCTCGAGGCTCCCTGCAGTTCAGCACTGGCGCCCTATTCTACTCCCAGGTGTAGAACAGATGGGAAACGATGCTGTGTCTTCCTCTGAGACGATCCCCACACCCTTCCATTTGCCTAGTGATTCTCTGTTCTTCCTTTTTGGAAGAAGGTACCAGGGGCCTCTGGGCCCTTCCTGGCATCATCGTCACTTAAAAGCCTCCCTCCCCCTCCCTGAATGGCATGTGACTATTTAAAGAAAATTCTTTAAAGGCTTCAAGAAGTAATAGGATAGTGTCTGAGATGCTGGTTAAAATTCTTGAATATGATTGATGGATTTACATTTTCAAAAAGAGAATGTTTTCTGTTTGATGTTAAGATGATTTTTTTTCTTTTCTGTGAATTTAAATAATCTGATTGACTTTCTAGTGGAAAAACCACAGTGGTCTTAGATTCTGGATGTGGCATTTGTTAGAATCCTCAGTGATTGACTGAGGAAAATATGTGTGTATAAAGATTCTGAAATGTTTTTAAACCAACGGCCATCTGTAAGTTGTCAGCTTTTTAAAAATGGCATCTTCTGTGAATAGGGTAACCGTTTCTTTGAAGGAAATAGCCGCACAAAAATAGCAGTTTTGAATGATCTTTAATAATGACCCAGAGAGTACATTCCAGAAGAAATGGAATTAGTTTGCCTCCTTGTGGATAACTTGGAAAGTACCTATCTCCCCCACTAAAAGTTACATGTAAGAGTTCTGAGGGAACTAACTGTAGGGTATGTATTTCCTTCTCATTTAAAAATAATAGTAAGTACATTTTATGTGAAATTTGTGTTAAAGTAAGAGGATATCTCTGTAATACCTGATTGGCTTTATGACTGGTATTTTAAAATAGAGCACACAAAAATAAGTACAAGAGGAGATATATATATATAATTAGGGTTTCCTGTTCTGTGTCCCCAGAGCAACAATCTTCATGTCCCTGCATATATCCTATAAACTGAGATGTTCAGGGTCCACCAGGAGGTTGAGGGTGAGGAGCTTGGGGACTCCCAGGAAAGGTAACAATAATCATCACTGTCATTTGGGGGCAGGCTGCTGTATCCCAGGCACTGCTCCTACCCTCTTTGACTGCTCTGTAAATGAATTCTCATAACAGGTTTAATTTGATATCCTCGCATTTTATAGCTGAGCAATCTGAAGCTCAGAGAGGCTGAGTAGCTTCCTCAGCGTCACGCAGCTGGTAAGTGGCAGAGCTGGGATATAAAGGAAGGTCTGTCTGGCCCCAAAGCCTCAGTGCACCCGGACGGCTGGAGGCACACAGCCCGTGAGGGAATGGGACTCAAGAAGCAGGTGGCTTTGTTCCTGCCCCAGAGACCACAGCCATTTGCTCTGCAACACAGTCTGAGAAGGCGGCAGAAGAGGTCCTGAGCCCCTGTTATGAGCTGAATGGTGTCCCCCAATTCACGTTACACCACCAACCCTTAGTATTAACCCAAATCCTATTTGGAGATGAGGCTCTTAAAGCAGTAATTAAGGTAAAAATAATTAAAGTTATTAGGATGGGCACTAATGTAATATGATGTGTCCTTATACCAGATACACGCAGAGGTCAGTCATGTGAAGACAAAGGGACAAGACAGCCATCTATAAGCCAAGGAGAGAAGCCTCAAAAGAAACCAGCCCTGCAGACACCTGGTCTCAGACATCCAGCTCTAGGGCTGAGAAAGTAAATGTGCTTACGCCCCATCTGTGGCACTGTGTACAGCAGCCCCAGCAGACTAAGAGCCACTAGGGAGGTTTCTTGGAGGAAGGCTGCTGGCTAGCTTGGTGGGGGAGGGGCTACCATCTGAGAAGGCACAGAGGGGGGTGTGCTGGGTGTGTTGGTTGCACAGCAAGTCCAAGTCAAGGCCCAAGGGGAGCTGGTTTTCAGCAATGGAGAGAGGCAGATGGATTGGGAAAGACCTAGAATGCCAGACCCAAGCAAGAGGGAGCAACCAAAGGTTTTGAACAAGGAAGTGACGAGATAAAATCAGAATTCAGAAAGAGAGCCCAGGCACCAGATTGGGTTGGCAGAGGAGCTGTCTGAAGGTCAGGGTCAGCTCAAAGAGGCTGTCCAGAATGAGAGTGGCTGGGGGACAGGGTCCCAGGTGGATCCCCGAGAAGGAATAGTTCATCGGTGACATGGAGGACCTGCGTGAGGGATCCAAATAGCATCCTCTAACAGGCAAATGGTGTCAGGCTCGGAGTGGGGGGCCGGGTAAGAACTATAAGACCCCCTAGTAATGCTGTCCGTGACTGTGACTGGTATCTGTAAAGGTGTGTCTTTGATTTGCCAGCATGAAAAGCAGACAGCACTTTTAAGTGTATCGTTTGCAGACTTCTTACGTGAATTGGCAGCGGGTGGGTGAGCAGCTTCTGGTGGCCTGGCCGAGGGCAAGTCCAACACATCATCAGTCTTTCACGGAAGAATCCCCGGGTGGCGTTACATGCATGACACCTGCAGAGCCCTCGGCATGCTGCTGCTCTGAGGAGATTCAGAATCAGATTGGAGCTTTCCCCGGGAAACAATAGAAAGTGAGGAAGGGAAGGAGGCGCCACCAGGAGCACGTGGGAGAGTGAGGAGGGTCTGCCTCTGGGTGGACCTGAGCGAGTGACTCATGGCTCGTGGCCCGAGGCACCAGGCACTGCTTCTCCTAGAGAGCTGCTTCCAATGATGAGTGTGTCACTCAGACACGCAAAGGGCCGTCTTGACCAGCAGAGGCACAAATGTAGTGGAGGTTTTGTCCAACAAAGGAAACCAGGTTGGCTGCTGTGAGAGAATCTTCCTGTAGTTGAGTTCCGGGTTTTAGTCCGACTTCCCTCTGCACCCTGGCTGTTCCCTCAGCTGCCTTTTCGAGGAGCATATGTCCCTCAGACCTGGAGGTCTGAGCCCTCCTGCCTCCTACAGGCAGCCTTCCCTGACCGCTCCAGCCTTCAAGAATCTCTGCTTTCTCCAACTGGCCTCAGCAGTGCAGGGAGCACATGCCCCTAGAAGTCTGGGAAAGCCTGAGTTCTGAAGCTCCTGCCCTCACCGACCTCACTGGCTTCTGCCAGGACAGGCAAATGGTCCCTGTTGCAGAGATGGGACATGAGACATGGGTAGGCCTGCTGCCCCTCCCCATCTAGACAGTGGTCTCTCCTCCTGCACAGAAGGGACTAAAGCACAGGCTCAGGGACCTGAGTCAGGACCCTTAGCCACACTGACTTCATCTCCAGAATGGCGCTCCGAATCCCTGCCCCCGCCTACTGGGAGGGCACATTTAAAGGGTCCTGGTGCCGAGTCCTGGCTCCACATTCTGCATCCCTGGACAAGCTGGGCCCCACCTCTGGGCCGAATCATACCCACTGGTCTATGGGTGTGAGGAGCCAGTGAGGATTGGGTAGAGCCATGGAAGGCTCATGCCTGGAGCCCAAAGGACAGGGATATAAGGGTAGGGGTTCTGCCTGGCAAACACCTGAGCTCCAGCTTGAGTAAGCTCCGCTGACAGGTGAACGAGGTGCATTTTCTACAGGGCGCTATGCTGGCCGGGATCCCGGAGGGCTCGCTAGGAAGCCCCGGAACCTGGACTTGCACAGCAGCATGGGGAGATGGCTCCCTGAAAGTCACCAGAAACAACTCACAGGTAGAGAAGACCAGCTGCCCAACAGAAAGGTCTGAGGGACCGGCTCCAGCTTCTGTTCGTGAGGAGAAGGGCAGAACCTAACACCTGCTGTGGACCGAAGACAGCAAGTTGTGTTGAATGGTTCTCTTTACATAAAATTCAGTGTAAAATTCACCTGCGTCCACAGATAGACAGCCACAGAGGCCACCAGGAACCATGTCACCAAACCAATGTCCTGTATGGTGTGACCATATCTGATTACACCTCGTGATAGGTGTTTACATAGCCTCCTCTTTTACTGAAAAAGAAATCTACTTTACCCTTGTCCCAAGCAAAAATATCTGTAAAATCAGGTTTTGATGCAATAAGTATATTTTTTTCTAATATACATTCTATTAAATACATTTGCTGTTAAAATGAAAACTGTTCACCTGTGTGTCACGTAAACTTATTTTTCTTTAAAAAAAAGATATTTTTATTGGTTTCAGAGAGGAAGGAAGAGGGAGAGAGAGACAGGAACATCAGGGAGAGAGAATAACTGATTGGCTGCCTCCTGCACGCCCCCTACTGGGGATTGAGCCCACCAAAGTTGGGCATGTGCCCTGATGGGGAATCAACCATGATTTCCTGGTTCATACATCAACACTCAACCACTGAGCCACACTGGCCAGGCTAAAACCATTTTTCAATGGCAAAGTACTTCAGCTTCAGAGGCTGACTGCCTAAATATGAATTGCAGCTCTGCTATTTTACTCCTGGCCGTCTATTTCCTCCATGAATTCTTAACCTCGTTAAGCCTCACTACAGTAGAACCTCAATACAACAGATGGATTCAGGCGAGGGAGTATCCGTTATAGCCCAAAGTCCATTATGTAATAAAGTAGGTTTTCCAAATACATCTGTTAAAAAGTTGACAAATTAGTTAACATGTTTTTACTAGTTTGTGTAATTACAACGAAGTATGTATGAAAAGTTTCATTTCATAGGAAGTTTATATGTATTACAGTAATTTTAAATTTATACCAAGTAGGTTTAGTAAATGCATGCGTTCACCAGTTGTTGTGAGTAAACAAGTGCACACAGGTGGATGGGATGTGGCTTTGAGCCCGTGGGGACAGTGGCAGCATGTGTTAAAGCTGCTGCAGAAAGTCACGCCACATGACACGGAACCAATCACCCCACGCGATGGGGTGGGATCGCGAGCTAATCATTCATCAAACATTGTTTATGAGCATTGACTCTTCGATTTAAATATGTGGACCACAGCTGTAGGAAGGTGATATTTATTTACGTCAACAAAATTACTACAGTGTTTTTCCAACATATTGTCTATCTGCTAAAACTTCTTTAAAATGGCAGTGAAGTAATAATAAAAAACAACCTGTTAATATAATTATAAGCAAATCTTGGTTGAAAGCATGTTAAAATGAACAGAGTGTTAATTTTCACATATGATGTATGGACCGGAAATTTTGTCTGTTAAATCCGAAGTCCATTACATTGAGGTCCACAAAATCAAGGGTTGACTGTACCTCCTCTTTACTTGGGGCTAATAATCTTGAAGCTAAAGATGGACTCTAGGCCTCGTCTCCGGCTGTCCGAGACCCGAGGCTCACTCTCCAAACCTGCACGCTGGCAGAACAGCGGTGCCCCTCCTGACCTGAAGTCTGCAGCTAGGACTGCGTGTGGCATTTTTGGAGGTCACATCCCACTGAGCAGGAGCACCAGACCTGGGAGAGATTCAGCAGCGGTGGAGAAAGCTGGCGTTGGGCATAACCAGTCCTCCTGTGACTGGCCCACTTCGGGCTCAGGATGCCTGAGAAGAACCACAGGAGAGACCACTGACGCTGAGTGACAAGAGCGGAGACCAGCCCTGAGGAAACT
>PVJC01011157.1:18597-42355 GCA_004026665.1 Murina feae
GGGGGGGGGGGGGGGGGGGGGGGGGGGAAGACCTGGATTAGGATGAGTTGAGGCAGGTGGTGATCACGGATGCACTGGGTGCTTGGGCAGGGCTTCCATGGTAACAGAGCCGTCTGGCTTTCTTGCCTGACACCAGGTTTTGTGACTTCATGCTGGAATCTTCTCTGACTGGCCGAGCAGAAGAGAAGGCCAGAAGGGTGGGGCGTGGGGGAGAGGCCTGGTCTTTTCAGGGGGAGTTAGGAGATTAGGCTTGATCATGTCGCCTTGGGGCTACCACTGCCCCCAGAGTAGACCTGGAGGCCGTGTCTCGGGGCAGCATGAGTAGCATCAAGCGCCTGGGGAGTTGGTGGAGGCACATCTGGCCCAGTCCATCCAGGACTCGCTGGTGAAGTGGAGCCAGGGGCCCGGCGGGGAAGACTGAGGTGTGAGGGAGCCACTAGCCCACCCCGGGGGCCAACCTGGGCCAGCACCTCTGATGGCAGGAAGGGTAAGGCCTAGTGGTGCCCAGCCCACACAGAGGACCACAGTCATGGCAATGGGTCTCTCCCCACAAGCTGTGCATCGGGTGGGGTTGGGAGAGCCCCGCCATCCTCGCCTTGTGCTAAATCCCATCGGCCACACGGCAGCCAACCAGCCTGTGAGGTCCTAAGGCTGCATTAACAAGGCCCCACAAAGGGGGCGTTAGCACAGATTCATTCCCACAGATCTGAAGGCCAGCAGCCCCAAACCAGGTGTGAGCAGGGCTCCTCCTCGGGAGCTCAGAGGGGGACTCTGCTCCTGGCCTCACTCCCCGCCTGTGGTGGTGGCTGGTGGTCCTGGAGGCTCTTGGCTTGAGGCAGCATCACTCTGATCTCTGCCTCCATTGTCACATAACATTGCCCCTGTGTCTGTGTCTAGATTTCCCAGGTCTTGTAAGCACACAGTGGATTTAAGGTCCACTCAACCCTGGTCTGACCTCATCTGAACTTGATTACATGCACAAGGACCCTGTTTCCAAATAACATCACACACACACAGGTACCAGGAGTCAGGACTTCGATAATCTGTGGAGGACACAGTTCAGCCCACAGTACCGTGTACATCACAGTGAAAAGAGCCCGGGCTTTGGAGCAGGGCAAACCCTAGCACTGCCACCAGCCTGTCCTGTGTGTTCACTACAGCAAAGCTGGAAAGGCAAGTCTGTCCTCATAGGTCACCTAAGGGAGAGCTTAAGGCAGCAGTTCTCAACCTGTGGGTCATGACCCTTTTGGGGGTCGAACGACCCTTTCACAGGGGTTGCCTAAATACATCCTGCATATCAGATATTTACATTATGATTCATAACAGTAACAACATTACAGTTATAAAGTAGCAACAAAAATAATTTTATGGTTGGGGGTCACCACAACATGAGGAACTGTATTAAAGGGTCACGGCATTAGGAAGGTTGAGAACCACTGCCTTAAGGGGATTGGCAGAAACTCAGCAAGTTGGCCTGAGCTGAGCCCTGGGACTCAGGTGCGGCGCCTGGTCCCTGTTCTCCAAGAGCTTGCAACCCGTGCGAGCCCAGGTTGGGACTTACCGCAAGTTAGGATTTAAGACTGGGACTGAGGCGACCTCAGGGAATTAGGACAATCACGGACCACATGCGGTGGAGGAGAGCACTTAAGGTCCAGAGGCCCCAGCAGGGATCAAGAAGCTGGGGGCCAGACCACAATAGTTGTATGGGGTGCAGAGTCCACCATGCGTACCAGGGGCTCTGGGTCTGGCCGGACAGGCAAAGATGGAGAATGTGCTGGCTTTTCTATAGCCAGTGTTCTGGGCCTCTATGTCCCCACTGGGCCTAGGAAGTACTTCCTTATTTCTATCCCTTTCTCCCCACAAGACACGGTCTCTCCCCCCTATCGACACTGAGTCTGGCAAAGACTTTGCTCCTGCCCGCTTCCCTCACCAGGGAAGTGACCTTGAGCCTAGAGCTGAAGGAGTTGTCATAAAGGGAAAAGGAGAGAGAAGAGATTTTCAGGGAGGAGCATCAGCATATGCAAAGGCCCTGTGCTGGCTGTCCGCTTGACATGTTGTAGGACTGAGAGAAGGTCTGTGTGGCCGGACCATGGTCCCCAACCAGTGGTCCGGACCACTGGTGGTCCATGAGGTCCGAAAGGCTGGTGACCGCTGGAATAGGAGACAGACTGAGAATTAGCCGATTAGACAAGTCATTTGTTGGAAAGCTATCAGCTGAGTGCCTAGATGAGCCAGGGAGCACTAGACAGACAAGACCACTGCGTACACGCAATGTGAAGGCCACAGACCGAGAACATTTTGGTGTGGGAGGAAGGGAAGGGCCAGGTGGTCTGCAATCATAGGGTGGAAGGCGGGAACTGGGAAGGCTCCTCTGAGCTGAGAGTGGGAGAGCAGATTGGGCACAGGTTTTGAAACAGGACCGGCGTGACTGAGGACCGGTAAGAAGGCCAGCGTGTCCCGAGTGGAGCAAGCAAGGGGAGAGGGTGTAAGAGGAGGTCGCAGGTGCTGGCAGGCTCCTGGGTAAGCTAACCCTGGCTGGAAGCCATTGGCTGGGTTTTAAAGGAGAGCCACACTCAGGTTTGCGCTTTGGAAAGACCCCTCCTGGCCTTCAGGGTCTCTGGAGAAGTTGGGGTGCATAACAGATGGAGGGCCCTTCTCTCCCCAGACGTCCCAGCAGAGCTACGAGAATGAGCCCGGAGCCTCGTCCTCTCAGAGCTTCCTGGAGAAGGACTCAGGGCCCCTGTCTCAGCAACCGCAGGCCACCAGCTCAACGGGCAGCGAGCCCACCAGCAACTCCAGCCCCTCCCATGGGCCCCTGGTGAAGCTGGAGTACCTGCCCTACTTCCGCACCTGTGGGCAGCTCCTGACCCAGCAGGTGGCCCTGCAGCCAGAGGTTGGGAGTGACCAAGGAGGAACCCGGAGTAGCAGGGAGGTGCCACCCTGGGAGGACTCGGAACCACCCGGTGGGCTCTTCCCTTACTACCGCTCCAAGGAGGAGAATTTTCCCAGCCTTTCTTCTAGGGCCTCCCAAGGCCCGCCCACCAGAAGGGAGGCACGGGCTGACTGCTTCCACAGGACAGTCATCAGCGGGAGCTCTGTGCGTAAGGCCCTGTGAGAAGCCACAGAAGGGTGTGGGGAGCAGCCCTGGGCCCCAGGCCCCAGGAGGCCAAGCCAGTGCCCCACCCCCAGAGTCTGCTGGGGCTCCTGGAGCAGCATGGCCTTGGTTAAGGCAGAGGCTGGAGGCCTGAGGAATGTTTTAAAGCCTGATGAGTCTCAGTTTCCTTATCAAATGAAGATGAAGTCATAGCCAGCCACGGAGCCACTGTGCAAATTACACATAACAATGTGACTGTGACACCAGGCTTAGCTGGTGCTCCCCTACAGAAACATCTGTGAGTCCTTATGACTTGCTAGGCACCCAAATACCTCATATGTGTCACCTCACTTACCCTAGTAACAGCCTGATGAGATGATTCTGATGATTAGTCCCATTTTATGGATGAGAAAAACGGGTCTGAAAGAAGCTAAGTAACTTGGCCAAGGGCACAGTTGCTACCAAGAACAAACCTGAGATTTAGCCTCAACCCCGTGCCCCCCTGTTACTAACAGCTACCTCCAGCACCATGGGTGCTGTGCCCATGACTGCAGAGATGGAGGGGGCAGGATGAGGGGCTCTAATCCCAGACACACCCCTTCTAGCTGGGAGCCCTGGAGGGGTGAGTAATGCCGAGGAGTATCTCCTAGTGTGGGATGGACCCTTCCCCTCCTGCCATTGTGGGGGTGCAGGCACAGGCCAGTCCTGGGTCTGGACTGGACCTGGGAGCCTGGCTAACCCCCTTGTCTCCTCTGACCAGGCTGCCTCGGCAGGCCTGGACCTGGTCACTGGGTCCTCACCCATCTGCTGCACCATCTCCTCAGGGCACTCCCAGGACAACAGCCTGGACACCACTTTTTCAAGCGATGCTGCCCCCAGTGGCCACACCCTGTGTGACTCAGGATTCGTGCCTTACTACAGAACCCCTGAGGAGAAGCTGCACACCAGCCTGGAGCCTGCTGCCAAGAGGCCACAGGACAGGTGCCCAGGTCCGGTGCCGCCACACTGTAAGGACCCGAAGCCGGCAGCAGCAAGAGTCGGGCCTCCAGCACCTGCTCATCGCTGAGGGCCAAGGTGGCGGAGCAGAAGGCTCCCAGGGCTCAGCTGCCGTGGGACCAGAGCCTTCCGGCCTTTACTCCCCTGCCGCAGTGCCCACACCTGCAGAGCTGCCAGGCTCTCCCGTCCCCTCTCAGCTCGCTGAGTTGGACAGGCAAGGGCACCTAGCTGGCCGAGGTGTGGCTCCATGCTGATGTTTTCAGCAGGCCTGGGGTTTGCCTTTCTCCTCAAGGAACAGAAGGAAGCAGCTCAGATGTGCTGTGATCAGCCACACCCCCTAGGAAGTGACCCCAACACCAGGGGCTGCTCCCACCTGGCTCTCTGAGCTGGAAAACCTGCCCAACGAAGCATAGGGAGCAACCCCTAAAGAGGCTCCACAAGGGGATTCTGCCTGGCCCAGCGCTCACACCTCCCCATCGGTCTTGCTGGTAGCCTACCCTACCCAGGCGAGGGAGCTGGGTCCACTGGACAACTAAGGGATGCTGAGACCAGAGGCAGGTTTTGTAAATAAATCATTTCACTCCCGGGCTGGAGTTGGTGCACTAATTCGATGCTTTAAGTAATGCTTGCAGCTTCCACTAATTGAGCATTTGCTGTGTGCCAGGCACCTTACAGAAACCATCGCCATAATCCTTAGGGGGAGATCCTGGTGTCACCTCCCTTCCACAGATGAAGAAACGGGCCTAGAGAGGTTGGTAGTGTGCCTGACCTCACCCAGGGAGCTGGATTCATGCCCAGCTCTGTCTGGTCTCAGGCCTGAATGCCTCAGCCCTAACAGTGAGTCTTCATACGCAAGGGAAGGGCCAGCTGCTGCCCCCGGGCGGGCCTGGACCCAGCCCACCCTGCTTTTCCTATCGCCCCGCTGCCTTCCCTTCCCAGGCTCCCTGTCACTTGGAGCAGCAGACTGACAGTGGCGCAGCAGGCTGCCGAGCCCTGCCTCCTTGGACTCTGTGGATGTGTCTCCAGGTGCCCCAGTCTGACGCCCCGGCTGCAGGCTCACCCCACATTGCAGCAGACAGCCCTGCAGCTGAAGCGTGTGGGACAATGACAGCATGTGCTCGTCCGCTCTGAGCATGTGAAGGCTGGGTCTGGTTTGAAACAGTCATGCATGTGTGTCTCACGTACACAGCCACTCTGTCCTGTGGTGCTGGGCCACGTCCCCTTCCTCCGGTCTGCACACCCCACATGGCTGGGTTCCTGCTCCTTCACCAGGGGACACCCTACCCACGCCCCACTCCTCCAGGGGACAAATGTTGGGGAGGAGGGGAGAGAAACCTGTCCATCACACTTCAGCGACACTGAAGAATCTCTCCTTGAAAAATCGTCTTTCTGATATTTCGGAGGCAGGTCTACAACTCCCATGTGGGCAGGTGACTTGGGGTGAAGTGTGATGGGAGAAATGGAGGTGCTCTGGCCGGGAGACACCTGGGCTGTGCTCTGGGAGGGGACTCGGGATTTGTCTGGTCCCTGTCATGTTTCTCTGGGTTGGGGGTGAGATCTGACATCCTTGGGCCCTCACTGCCCTCAAAGAAGCAGACTGGGGTTGGGGGGTGCCTGGGTATATGTTCAAAACTGGGGCCACTCTGTCCTTGCGCAGTCCAAGCTGGGCCACGGTGGGACCCCTCTTCCTGTGTGAGTGTCATCTAGGGCGGGAGCCCCACAGCCACCTGCCAGCCTCCGAGGGAGCTGGTGGGGATGGAGAGACCCTCAAGCTTTTCAGGACTGGGGTCTCTTGCAGGAGCAGTTTGCAGGGAGAACCGGGAGCAAAGAGCTGATGGGGAAGGACTGGGCTGAGTGGAAGAGCAGTTTGCTCTGGTCCATGCAGCTGGCATCGGCCAGGAGCTACTCTGTGCCAACATGGGCACGGACACACGTCGGGTCCCAGGCCATACAATGGGGAAGCTAACTCAGTTGTTTGTCGAGCTGTGGAGCACTTCACTGCATTGATGAGCGAAGTGCGACTTGGTTTAGATACAGCTGACCCCCCCCCCCCTCCTTCACAGGTGAGACTATCTAGGCACAGGCTGACTAAAGGACAAACTTAAGAGTACAGAGCCAGGAAAACTGAAGCCAGGATGTGAGCACTGACTCACTCCTCTGAGCCCTGCTCTCAACCATTATGTTTAGATTATGATAAACATCCTCCTTTTTCCTAGTTTTGGGGGTCAAGAATCTGGGAGCAGCTTAGCTGGATGGTTCTGGCTTGAGTCTCGTGAAGTTGCCTCAGGGCGTTGGCAGGGCTGCAGCATCTGAAGGCTCGCCTGGGGCAGAGGGTCTGCCCCCTCACTCCCATGGCTGGCCGATTGGTGCTGGTTGTTGGAAGGGGATGCAGTTCCTCAGTGTGGGCCTCTCCACAGGCTGCTCCAGCAGCCTCACAGCATGGGGACAGTCATCACCGGTCCCCCCACCCCCTGCGACTGAGACAGAAGCTGCAATGCTGCTTTCAGCTGAGCCTCAAAAGACACACAAGTTAGATGTCTGTCACACCATCTGCTGGTCACACAGAGTAGCTGCAATTCAATATGGAAAGAGGTCTCACAAGGACATGAATAGTGAGAAGCACTGGGGCCATGTGGGGACTGGCTACCGTAATGCTCTAAAATAAGATATATTGCCAAATTCTGGTGATTCACGAAGAGAGCTCATGCACCAAGGCAGGCCCTGGCGTCGGGGGGCAGCATCAGCACTATCCTGGGGCACCCAGCTCTACGCCTAGTCCCTAGTAGGTCCTCAGGCTTTAACTGTCAGAAGAATGTATGAGGAATCATCAATGAAGGCGGAAAAGGGAGCACATTGTGTCATATGGAGCCCAAACTTGGGGAAGGAGTGGGGGGAGGAAGAGGGGAAGACAGTGCCACCTCAGTCACTGTGGAGACCCTGTGGAGACCCTGGTGGAAGGGGCATCAGGGTGAAGGGAGCAGCTGTGGTACAGAGCCAGGGCTTGGGCAGTGGGCCACTTCCTTCTGCCTCGCCCCACCCCACCCCCACCCCAAGTGGACTTGTCCCTCATTCAAGGGTGGTTCTGAGCCTCCTCCCTGGGCACAGCTTTTGTCACTTAGGAAATCTGTCTGTCTTAAGAGAAAATCTATCTCATAGGGTTTGGGAATTTCATTCTTTTAAATTTTTTTCTTTGTATTTGCATCAAAAGTGAGATGTCTTGGAAGTCCTTTAAAATCTTCTATTTCTTTAGGGGAAACAGGTGTTTGCTCTTTGTCACATTCATGCTGACCCTGGAGCAGAGAGCAGCGGGGTACTAGGGCTCAGAGCTGATGGTTTTGTTGTACCCTCTCTTCTCTCAAGGTGGGGGGTCTTAAGTCTGGCCTTTCTTTTAATAGATGGATAACCGGGGCCAGAAGAAACTGTGCATCCAAAGACCCACAGCAAGCAGAAAGAATGGACTGATAGTTCTAGTAACTGACCCCCGTCCCCAAGTCCCAGTCCCATCCCCCCACCTTCACCCACAGGGCATTCAGAGACTATCCTCAGGCCGGTGTGGGAGGGAGATCACAGCCTCCTGGGTGACTGGGCCAGCACTGGCGCCAGCTTCCCCTGAGGTCCCCACAGAGCGTGGAGCCTGAGCCCACCTCAGCATGGTCCAGGAAGGCGTGTCCAGGCCAGAGGTAGCTGACCCTGAGATGGCTCCCTGTCCACTTACAGAGCAGCAGGAGGACGGAGGGCCACCGGTAACCAGCAGATCCCAGCAGCACAGGGTCACTTCCCAGCCCTCCTGTGCCGACTGAGGTCCTCTGCCGGCAGACTCCTAGCATTCAGCATCCTCTCCCTCAGCAGCATTCTCCCTCAGCAGCATCCTCTCCCTCAGCAGGGGGCTCTGGGTAAGCAAAGCTCCCCATGCTCCCTTGCTTTTTCACGCCTGGCATCACTCAGGCTGTCCCCTCTGTCCACCTCACCCCCACCACCTCCTTCCCAGGATGCCCTCCTGATGGTCTCTCTGTCCCTCTAGCCTCTCTTCTTTACAGGCCAGGAAGGTGGGAGGTTTCCTGGTTTCCCAGAGCCCTGCAGCTGATGTCTGTGAACCCCCATGGAGGAGACCACTCTCCTGGTCAGCATCGCAAGCTCTCTGCATCCCAGCAGGTTAGTGCACAGCAGGCACTCAGCAGGGGCTTCTAGAGTGACCTTAACAGCTTCCTCCACCCCCACCCCACACCCCTCTTCTACAGGAACCCCCCAATTCCAGATCTCTTCAGCCAGGTTTCCTGGCCCCCTGACCCACATGCCTCCACTTGTCCTCAAATACAGTCCACTTAATGTCCAACAGTGAGGAGAAAAGGCCAGCGGCCAGGCTGCCGTGTCCTCAGATGTGCATAGGAGCCACCTTGCCCCACAGGAGCCGGTCAGAACCAAGGACAGAAGCCATCCCAGTGCACCCCTGTCTGCGGGGCATCTGCCCAGGGGACCTCAGAATAGGAGAACGGTTGATACTGTTAATACCACCTCACTGATGGCAGAACAACTGAGGCTGAGAAGTTAGGACATTTATACAGGGGGTGGGGGTAGAGCAAGGACTTTTGGGAAAGCCACTTCCAGTCTGAGTCTTGGCCAGGAGGCAGCACCTTGGTTAAGAGCTGTGCCCTGGCATCACCTATCAGGTGTGAATCTGTAATCCTCTGCTTACTGGTGGTGTGACTTTGGAGAAATTGCTTAACCTCCCTGACACTCATTATTCTCATCTGTAAAATGGGAATTGCCTCACGGATTCAGTGAGATGGTGTAGTTAAAGCACGTAGCGTGGGGCTAGCTTGGCGCCCTGAGGTGGGACAGAACCTGATACATTTGAGGCCTTGAGGGATCAAGACAGGTGAAGAGATGGGGGTGGGGGTTACCTCTCTACTGGGCTGCTCTCCCTGCACACAGTCAGCTCCCAAGAAGCCTCAGAAAGGTGCTCATCAAGCCTCTCAGAGGTCCACTCTGGCACCTCAGACTCCTCCTAAGCCTCCAGGTCAGCACCTCTTTCATAGCCCAAGTATATACTGGGTGTGACTCTGCCAGCCCAACACTGGGAATCGGCCAGGCCAGAAAACTCTGCCCCTGGGGCAGCCAAGCTGGTCATTTCTGCCGGAGAGCCCTAAGTGCTGTGCAGCAGCGCCCTCTGCTGGTGTAGCTTGACAAGACACCCACAGCTGGGGTCTCCATGGCCTGGCCCAGAATTTCAGATTTCATGACACTGCCTAGGAGGGAACCCATTTCTACCTGCCAAAAGACCTGTGTGGGTGGGCAGCAGGGGGAGAGGGGAGATGTGAGTGGGGGGGGGGGTGGAATTGAAGCATGGACCTGCCCAAGGTGCCCAGTGAGTCAGCAGCAGCCCTAGAAGCAGAGCCCAGGCAGCCCAGCGGCTGCTTTGCCTCTCACTCCAGCATCATTTGCTTCTGTTTCTTTCCTTTTAAAACAAAAAAATATATATTTTTTAATTTCAGAGAGGAAGGGAGAGGGAGAGGGAGATAGAAACATCAGTGATGATAGAGAATCACTGATTGGCTGCCTCCTGCACACCCCACATTGGGGATTGAGCCCAAAACCCAGGTATGTGCCCTGACTGGGAATCAAGCCATGATCTCCTAGTTCATAGGTTGATGCTCAACCACTGAGGCGCACTGGCCTGGCTCTGTTTGTTTCTTAACTTGGAGTGTCAAATTGAATGGATACTGGGCCAGCTACAATCTGAATATGCTCTAAATAGACTTTCTCAGAGAATTGTCAGTTAAGGAAGGCATTGAGTCCCAAACGAGAAGCTCAAATAGCACCTTGAAAATCACCATATACTTTCCTTCCCATGGGACTCAGGAAAGGGGACCTCAGAGCCCCCACTGTCTGAGGTCAGTGCAGGGGCAACGAGGTCTTGACCTTGGCTGACAGGTCTGGAGAGGCCTCTTTGCAAGGCCTGAAGGGGGTAGAAGGTGGCCCTGAGAAAGGCAAGAGAAGGGAGCGCAGCCTCCCTCGGGCGTTGTGCCTCTCGGGCAGCCTCATGGTGCACATTAGGAATGGAGCACAGTGGCTCACTCTGGAAAGATGCCTTCCTTCCTCTCAGCTCCAGCTCATTAGCAGGACAAGCAGCAGCTTTCTGGGCTCAGGATTCCATCCCGGGGTTGCCAGGTCACTGACTGACAGCTCAGGACCTTCCCAGTTGGTCCCATGCTGACACGGGACTCAGGGAATGACAGTCTGCCTGGCACCCGTTAGGGGGTCTGCCAGGAGAGGAGAACTCGGAGAACTGGAGAACTTCCCACCTATGGACTCCTTCCAGCTGTCAGCTGACAAAAGGGCCACGCTTTGGAGACCCTTCATTTCTTATAACTGTCTCAGCACATACCCCAGCATGGCAGGGCAGAGCCTGGGCATCGGTGATGACCCCCACACCCGCCCCATTACCTCCCCAGCAGGCGCCTCAGCCCTTTTAGGAACAGCCTCAGTGGTCGCATTCTGTCTTCCTGTGGATGGAGGAGCCCTGGCTAGCTGCTGCTGCGTGACAGCCTGGAAGATGTGTCATGCATGTGCCAGTGGGAAAAGAGCAGGCCCAGCACAGGCCCCTTCCTCCAGACCATACCCCTCACCATGCTTTAAACTCGGTGCCAGGGCAGGTCCGTGCCGGAGACTAGCAGGACAGTGGAGGACATCAAGTCATGCTCCTCAGAGGGAGTTCAAGGAGCTTCCATTGGGCCAAAGCACCTTCCTCCGGCCTGGCCACCAGGCCATGTACCCCCAGCGAGCAGGGACCTCCAGCCGGGGGGCCTAGCTGGGAGCAGCCCCTGTCTACGGAGTTTGAGGGAGAGAGGATCATCCCTCTTCCAGGGTGGCCCAGGTGGACAGTGTAGGCTGAGCCTGGGCCTGGGGGAAGCTGGGCCCTGGAGAACTTACCTGGAAGTTAGGCACGACCCTGGACCTCCAGGAGCTTCCATACTTTAGCATTTCCACCTGACCAGCGTGCTGTCAGCTGTGCCCCTTCCGCAGGGAACCAGAGCACTAAGCATCACAGCCCAAAGTTGGGACGGGGAAGAGAGACCACAGCTGACTGCAATCAGCACCATCAGCACAGGCCTGGGGGGTTGTGAATGCTCCAGCAAGCGCCATTTCAGGAGGGGGAGCTGTGCGGGAAAGTCGGGGGAGGGTGAGAGGTGTGTGTGGGGAGGTCAGACGGAACAAGAGCAAGCTCTAGGTTGTCCCTAGAATTGCCCATCTCACAGCTGTGGGACGGATAGTCCTGGCTGACTGGGTCTCACAACCTCACTGAGCCTTGGGTCTCCTCACGTCTGTTCCACTAGTGAACACAGTCAGGGTTCTTCCAGGGAAGCAGAACCGTAGGAGACACAGGCACATCTCATTTTGTTGCACATCAAGGTGTTGCGTCTTTTATACACTGAAGGCAACCCCTTCCACCAGCAAAAAGGTTGACTCACTTTATTGCTGTGGCCTGGAAACAGACCTGCAGTATCTCCAGGGTGTGTGTGCAGATGTGTATTGTGGGGACTGGCTGGGCGAGTTACCACATCCCACAGGAGGAGTGTCTTCTTCCTTTGCTCTTGAGGCCTTTGACTGATTAGATGAAGCCCAAGATGGTCAAGGGTAAGCTCCTTCCTTAAAGTCAACTGGTTGTAGATTAAACCACATCTACAAATTACCTTCCTAGCAACACCTATGTTAGTGTTTGT
Organism: Murina feae; assembly: GCA_004026665.1. Lineage (NCBI taxonomy): Eukaryota > Metazoa > Chordata > Mammalia > Chiroptera > Vespertilionidae > Murina > Murina feae. Next base: position 30,409 of record PVJC01011157.1, read on the forward strand.
TTGAATCACCGGGGACTGTCACCGGCCAAGGTGACAAATGACAGGATCACATCAGTGAGGTGATCCTGGTGCTTGCTCATAGCCGCTGGGAGGAGGGAGTGGGGCCGAGCATAAAGCCCGCAGCACAGACTTCGGCTTGAGAATACCCTTGGCAATGCAGCTCCATTGCTTGTCTGGAGCAGGCAGGTGGAGAGGCAGGGGTGTGTGGGGGGTGGGGAGGGGGGTGGGAGGAAGTGTTTCAGACCAGGTGGCAGAATGGTTTGGAGCCTGCTTGTCTGTACCAGGTAGGAGTTGGCCCAGAGAGGTAGGCGGGCCCCATGGATTCTGGGACCTGCAAGGCACAGTGTGCTATCTGTCCACCCAAACCCACACCCAGGCAGCTGTCAAAGGAAATTTCCAGCCTAGCCTCACCCCTCCTTAAGGCCTGGCCAGGGATAGGCTGAGAGTTTTCAGGGTCTGGAAACTCCCACCTGGCCAGCCTGCTCTCAGCAGGGGCTGAGCGCCTCCTGCAGGGCCTTCAGCCTGGGTGTGGTCTCTCCTGGACTCTCCGCTGTGACAGCCAGGTCTTGGGGAAGAAGCTCAGCTGTTCTCACTCCGGTAAGCCTACAACTCAGGTGTGACAACTTTCATCCAACTGGGGCCAGTTTTCTGAAAGATTTGAATCTGTATATCACACACACATTATATACACTCAAGAGGTATTTTCCTCCCTAGGAATGGGGGTCAGGATAGCACCGCCTCACAGGGTTGCTGTGAGGAGCGGGCCCAGGCCCAGGGAGTGGGCATAGTTTAAGTGCGCAGAACTGTTGGCCATTAATTACAGTATTTATTTAGAGCTCACTTGGAGCCTACCCCGGACTGGGTGCCTTCCACACGTTATTTCAGTGTTTCATGAATAGACAGGTTCCTGAAACCTGGAGGCTGTGGGAAGATGTGGTGAGCAGTCCCCAACCTCTCAAATGGCATGGAAAATTGCTTGTCCTGTGTTTATTTACAGAGAAACTGCCCCTGGCTTTCAACCAACTCAAGAGTCTGGTTTAGTTGGACATTTAGAATTAGTTCAGTGCTGTTTTAGCTTAAAGAGGACGAGTCTTCCCGACCTTGAGTAAAGAAAGCATCCTTCCCTCCCTCTTGTAATGAACTTTGCAAAAATGGCCCTGAACTCCTTCCAGTGTCCGAGGCGATGTGAACAATTACAGGCGCCGGCGGACACTGTTGCCTCGGGGCGCCCAGGTTCTGCAGTTGGCAAGGGAGAGGTCCGCGGGAGAGGTCGGGCTCAGGGAATCTCCCTGGCCTTGGCTTCGCCCTGGGGTGCGCGGTGCCCGCCTGCCTGCTGCGCCTTTAAGGTCCGCTGGGGGCGTGCTGCGGGCGCTGGGGACTGGAGGCTGGGCTGGGCGTCCTCCTCCTCCTCTTCCTCCTCCTCCGAGCGCCCCTCCCGCGGGCCACGCCCCTCACACATTGAATGGGCACCGACCCGGCCCCGGCGGGCGCATTGGCGCGGCCCCGGCCATGGGCAGCTTCCAGCTGGAAGACTTTGCGGCGGGCTGGATCGGAGGTGAGCCCACCATGGATGGGAGGGGCCCCCAAGAGGTGTGTGTGCTTTCGGGAGACCCCCGGGTCCGAGAGACAGAAAGAGGCGAGCCGGGCTCCGCGAGGGCCGAGTTTACACCCCGGGCCGGACCAGGGGACTCTTGAGCCTGCGGGTCCTGCCCGCGCCCGCGCGCGCCACCTGCTGCGGGGAGAGCCCGACGCGCGCACTCGGGATCTTGAGTTCCCCGCGGGCTGCCCGCCTGAACTCCGCGAGCCGCACGGAGGTTCACCTGAGCTCCGAGTTGCCTCCCAGCTAGGATCCGCGGAGCTTGGTCCGGTAATGATTAAGCCGGCAGCCAACGGAGCGTCTCAGCGCGTGCACACCCGTTGGTGGCCCGGTGCGCACCTGAATTTGGGGACGTGGCCCGCAGGAGCTTGTGGGTGAGGGTGGCGCTTGGCCTCTGGCCCTGCGTAATCAGGCTGGTCCTAGGGGGTGCCCCGGCTGGAGGGAGCCGATAGTAGGAACCCTTCCCCTCCTCAGCCGCTGTCAACTGTAAGAGCCCCGCCCCTGGCACTGTGGTCCCTTGCTCCCCTGCAGGAGCCGCTCTCTGCTGGGCCTGAGATGGGTTTGCTTGCTCAGGAGGTTCATCCGTTTCCTTCTCCATTCTTTTCTTCCCGATAGGTCTATCCATTTCTCAGATGTAAGTGGGAATATGGGGGAAGGTTTGAGGGACTGTAAAATATCTTCCTTGTGGTCCCATCTAAGAGGACCATCGGTAAAGGGATGTTGGCAAATGCAGCCCCTCCCCAAAGACAAAATAAAATGTTGAGGTGCTGAGGCAGCGGTTATGGTGTGTATGTGCCCCACCAAGCATTCTAGGTATGGAGGAGACCAGGAGATTTGTAGGAAACAGAGAGGGGAGGGGGGAGCGCACAAGACAGATAGCATCCCAGGTCCTTCCCCTGCTGACACCCCCTCCCACCTATAGCAGGCCTCTAGGCTACCCCCCACAAATGGCTGCAGGACACCTGCTTCTCACCGTCCTGAGCAGAGGTGGCTCCTTTCACCGTGGGCAATTCTAGGCTGACACAGGTGCTCTGAGTTGGCTGAGACCTCCTAATTTTCCCACTCAGGAGGCTGCACCTAGAGGCCCTCCTTGGACAGCCCTGCAGCCATTCCCGGGGAAAGCTTTCCCTCCCCTGCTTCCTTCGCAGCCAGACAACTTCAGCAGGGCTGTCCGTGGCTTGGTGTAGAAACCCCCTGGAGGCTAAAGCTGTCAGAGGAGCTCCAAGTCTCTGCTGACAGGGAGGCCCTCCCCAGTGTGCACAGCAGGTAGTGGGGCGCCCTTTATTCTGTACATGTGCGTATTTTGTTGATGTTAACTTTTTTTTTTTTGCTTCCATGAAATGGTGAGTTTAGTAACAGTGACTACTTAGTAGGTACCAGGTGCTAAGTGCTCTGTGTATATTTTAAAATTAACTTCAAGGTTATTTTACAAACCAAATTCACCCATTTCAAGTGTACAGGTCAGTGAGTTTTAATAACTTCACCGAGTTGTGAAACCATTGCCATAAATTAGTTTGGGAACATTTCATCCCGTGTACGATCCTTATGCCCATTTGCAGTTAAACCTCACGCCCTCCTTTACCCTCTGGGCAGCCACAAACCTACTTTCTGGCTCTATAAATTAGTCTTTTCTGGACACTTTATATTAATGGAACCAAAAATATACGGTCTCTTGTGTCTGCTTAATGTATATTTCTTTATAATTCCAACTAGAGGCCTGATGCATGAAAATTCGTGTAAGAGTAGGCCTTCCTTCCCCCGGCTGCTGGCCCTGGCTTCCCTCTAGCCCCAGCTTCATCAGGAAGGACGACCAGAATGACATCTGGTCTAATTAGCATATTACCCTTTTATTATTATAGATGAGGTAGATAAGATTATTACATCCCCATTTTACAAATGAGGACACACAGAGAAATTCAGTGGCTTGTCCAAAGCCCTCCTGTGGTGTGAGCACTGGAATGACCCAGGCAGTCTGGCACCAGGTCCATTTTAACCCCGTGCTTGTCTGTGTTTTTTTCTTTCTCAATGACCTTGCATGGTAAAATTTCACCATTACATCCTTCACATTTTGTTGGAAATTTTACTGGTCTGTAGAGTCCCAAGGCCTGATAGTCTGATTCCTTATATTGCATCCCTGCTTTCAGATGGGCAGGCTAAATGAAGAGGGAGATGCTGGCCCAGGACTGGATCTGGGGCGTGGTCCTGAGTGATGCCCTCTGCTTCTGCCAAGTTCTGTGGGAAGCAGAGGCTACGAGGGGTCAGGAGGTTCTAGACCGAGAGCTGGTTTCTTTCCCTGTAAATATTTCATATTTCAGTGCTCCTTACCTACCTTACCTGGTGAGCAGACACACTTGCTAGGAGAGACACTTTCTTCCTCATCACTGTGATAGAGAATTTGTCTTAGAAAAATGGCTCCTGTTTCAATCTCACCACCACTGACTTCTCCAATAAGGGCTTCTTAATCTACATGACCTCAGGGTAACCTTCCCTCCAGAATGGTTCCAGTCTTGTGAATGTGTGTGGGTAGGCATTTTCCTGTGAAAAGACCCAGAGTATCCATCACCTTTTCAAAGAGACCTTCTCTAAAAATAAAAAAAATAAAATCAATAGCAGCAGCATCTCTTTTTGAATGTCCTGTAAGTGCTAGACTCCCCGCTGGTGCTTACATTCACAACCTCATTTTACTCTTACAGTGAGACTGTGAAGTAGGTGCTAATATTATTTCCACCTACACAGCTTAAGTTAAGTAACCTGCAGGTAACTGAAAAGTGTCTGTGTTTTCTCTTCGCATCCTCCCCCTTTTTTGAGATGAATTTACATACCATGAAATTAGCCGTTTTAGAGTGTGCGATCTGTAGCATCTAGTACGTTCACAGTGCCCTGTAACCATCACCTCTGTCTAGTTCCAGAGCATTTTCCTCATGCCCAAAGAAGTCCCTGGACCCATGCTGCCACTGCCATTTCCCCTCCTGCAAGCCCTGGCAATTGCCAATCTGCTTTCTGTCTCTATGGATTTACCTATTCTGGGTAATTCATATACCGTATTTTCTGGCGTATAAGATGACTGGGTGTATAAGACAACCCTCAACTTTTGAGAAGATTTTCATGGGTTAAAAAGTCCAAATGGAGACCGTATGCGGCACAAAAAGGAGCCAACCAGAGACATTTACGGTCTCCATCCAGCTCCATTGACAACCCCTGACTTTTGAGAAGATTTTCCTGGGTTAAAAAGTCGTCTTATATGCCGGAAAATGCAATAAATGGAATCAGTCTGGCCTCTTTCATTTTCAAGATGTTTTCAACGTTCATCCACACTGTGACCTGTATCAGCACTTCATTCCTAGTTATACCTAATAACATCCCATTGTATGGATAGACCACATTTGTTTATCTATTCATCCAGTGACAGACAATTGGGCCATTTCCACCTGCTGCCATTGTGGATAGTGCTGCTGTGGACGTGTGTGCACATGTACTTGTTTGAGTGCCTGTTTTCATTTCTTCTGGATATTTACTTAGGAATGGAATTGCTGGGTCATTTGTTAATTCAATACTTAACTTTCTGAGGAATTGCCGAATTGTTTTCCACAGTAGCTGCACCATTTTATATTTCTTTTTTTATAATTTCAGTTTTATTTTTTTTAATATATTTTTATTGATTTCAGAGAGGAAGGGAGAAGGAGAGAGAAAGATAGATACATCAATAATGAGAGAGAATCACTGATCGATCAGCTGCCTCCTGCATGTCCCCGCTGGAGATCGAGCCCGCAACCCGGGCATGTGCCCTGATTGGGTGTCGAACCCATGACCTCCTGGTTTATAGACCGACGCTCAACCACTGAGCCACACCGGGAAGGCATGCGCCATTTTATATTTCCACCAGCAATGTGAGAATTCTAACTTCCTCACATACACAATGACGCTTATTTTCCTCTTCTTTGGTTTAAATGGTAGCTATCCTAGTGGGTGTGGAGGGGGATCTCGCTGTGGTTCTGCTTTGTCCTAATGACTAATGATGTGGAGCATCTTTTCCACATTTTTTGTTAGTCATTTGCATCTCTCCTTGGGAGAAATGTTTCTTCAAGTCCTTTGCCCATTTTTTTTTAAAGGTGTAATAGTTCTTTATATATTCTGGATACTAGGTTCTTATCAACATATGATTTGTAAATATCTCCCCCCATTCTGTAGGTTGACTTCATTTTCTTAATAGTATCCTTGGATGCACAAAAGTTTAAAATTTTTAGGATGTTCAATTTATCTATTTTTTTCATTTGTTACTTGTGCCTTTGGTGTCATATCTAAGAACCTACTATAAATCTAAGGTCATGAAGATTCTTCCCTGTGTTTTAGTATGTGGCTTTTATAGTTTTACAGTTTCCATTTAGGTCTGTGTTCTATTTTGAATTAATCTTGTATATGGTAGGAGCTAGTGTGTCTAACTTCATTCTTTTGCATATAAATACCCAGTTACCCCAGCACCTTCACCACCCTTTGTGGGGGTTGAGGACAGTGTGCTGGTTTCTTAGGGCAGAACCGGGCTTTACTCCACTTTTTCTCTGCCTTCCTCCATGCCTTGGCCAGTGCCTAGCACATAGTGAGGCCTCTCTGGTGAGTGGGCATTGGTAGAATAAGTGAATGAAAGTGCCTGAGCCCTCTGTCCTATCCCAAGAGCCAGCAAGTGCAAGTGCAGGGCTGAGTGACCAGGTATTCTTCTTCAACCCACAGGTGCAGCCAGTGTCATTATCGGCTACCCTCTGGACACGGTCAAGGTACGATGGCCCTGTTCATCATTACCTCTTGGAAAGGGCCTGGAGTGAGTTTGCCTGCCGTGTCTGATCCCGTCTCCAGCCCACGGCAGGCTCTCTGTGCCAGTTCATGGGGGTGTGGTGCCAGGAGGCCTAGTTTGGAATGGCTCTACCCTCATTGCTTGGCAGTGATTTTGTTTTGACGAATGTCTCGTTTCTGCCTCTAGGTTCTCATGAACTGTGGGGGTGCGGGAATGCACTGGCAAGAGTCCTATAAGCCCCTGGGGACTAAGGAACCAGGAAAGACTTCAAGTGTGATTTAGTCTCTGAGCCCCAAATGTAAGACTGGGTTCTAGGGGATGAGAAATAGGCACTGAGCTGGGGACACTCCGTGGGGCGTACCTGGGAAAGACTCGCATGGCCAGTTTGCTGATGCGCCAGGTTTCTGACAGCAACTGTGGATCTGAAGCCAGCACAGGGAGGTCGGCACTCAGCCCTCAGAGGCCTTGGGTGTCAGGGTAGGACTCTGGACCCTGGCTGGGAAGGGGAAGCCGTTATGAGCTGAGGGAGCTCACGTGGTGTGAGGACTCTGGAGCCAGCAGGGCCATCTGGCATGGGGTCACTCAGCTCCTAGGTCCACAGATGTAGAAGCTGGCTCAGAGAGGGGAGGGCTGGCCTCAGGTCACACAGCAAGCAGTGAGCTACTGCAAAGAAGCACTTGTTAAAAATATATTTTTTTTATTGATTTCAGAGAGGGAGAGGGAGAAGGAGAGAGAAATAGAAACATCAGTAATTAGAGAGAATCATTGATTGGCTGCCTCCTGTAAGCCCCACACTGGGGATAGAGCCTGCAACGCAGGCATGTGCCCTGATCAGGAATCGAACCCGTGACCTCCTGGTTCATAGGTCGATGTTCAACCACTAGCAATGCCAGCCGGGCAGGAGCTTTTTTTTTTTTTTAATAAACAAAAGCCAAGTGTATTTGTTCACTTCTTGCATTTGAAACTCTCCTCGATGACACCCTTTGCCTGAGACTCTTTGCCATAGTCCTTAACCACCACGCGACTTCAGCCACCACTTTACGGGGTTTCCCTCTCTGTCGACTTTGCAGAGGCCACCGTTGCCCTGGTTTCTTGTCATCAGCCTTCATTAGGGTGATGTGGTATCAGCACAAGACCTTCCCCAACTGGACGAAATGGGACGTAAAGCTGGATGCAAGTACACAGAGGTGGGCCTGGTGCTGGTCTGAGGCTTTGGCGGCTTTGAGAATTCCGCATCAGGCCATCGTGGATGAACCAGTCTCAAGCGCCTCTTGCAGAGCAGTATTACCGTCCATTACACCTCCAGCAGCCATGCCTCCCTGGGCCATGGCAGTGGGTTATGGGAAGAGCCGAATCTTGAACATGCCTCTGCGTAACTCCAAGGCGGCAGGGGAAGAGGAGGAGCATGGCCACAAACAGTGACATCCAGATCCAAGTATAAAGCTCTGCTCGGGTCACGTGCAAAGAGGAGCCTCGAGGCCCTTCTCACAGGGCTGCTGCCCCTGCGTTCCCCCCTTCCCTTCGTGTCACAGTGGCCCTCCTCGGTCAGCCCAGGCCTGCTCCCCTTTTGATGGGAGGTTAGTCTACTTGTCTTCCATAGTGGAAGATATTTCTTGGCTCCTCATGTTCCTCACACGGGTTCTGCCTTCTGCTCACACATCAACCACTTTGTGTGGGCACCGTGGGGATGGCAAGGCATTAGTGTTGGACCAAGCAAGTGCAGGCCCTGCCCTGTGGGCCTTCTAGCTGCACTCCTAATGCAGGTGCGCTCTGCGTCTCCTGGGAGGGTGTCCTTCCCTCGCCCCGGGCTGGCCAGGGGCGGGTGGGCCTTGTTGGAGCCTCCATCCCCCCTTGCCTAGGCAGGTCTGGCCACATGTCACCTGAAAAAGGTGGAGCTCTCATCCCATCGTCCCTCTGTCCCCTGAGCATCTGGAGGGGAGCTTTTCTGATTCGTAAAAGTCAGGTCTGCTCAGCCTGAGAACCGCCCCGCTGGGTGCAGCGTGTGATGCCAGCTTACATGGCCAGCCTCTGGGTCCAGCCCCGGGGCGTGTCCCAGGGCCATTTCTCCCCAGAACATCCTCCTCTTCCTTTCCTCTGGCTGACAGTTTCTCCAGATTCCCTTCCACTGACAAAGGTCTGGGCAGAGCTTCAGTCCAGTCCAGCCTCCCCACCTACTCTCCTGGGACCGGGGCACATCACTTAACCTCCCTGAGCTTTGGTGCCCTCATCTGTGAAATGGGCATAAAACACTGAGGGCAGAGCAATGAGTGGGCCATACGCTGGGATGTGTCTCGAGCCCCAGACTGGCCCATGGGAGGGCCACACGAGGAGACCTACCTGGGTGCTGAGTTGGGTCAAAGTTTCCTTGCCCTGCCTGCAGCTTCCTTGTCACTGCTGTTTGATGACAGCGGGGCTGGGGTCAGGATTCTCACCTTGCTCCTGGCATAGCGGATACACTTATGGTTTATGCTGATGCGGTGTGTACCAGGGCAAGGGAACCTATAACCGAGGTACATGCCCTTGATCAGGAATCGAACCCAAGACCCTTCGGTCTGAGAGCTGATGCTCTAACTACTGAGCAACTGCCCAGGTCCTGGAAGTATTATAATGGAGAATTATAGGCCACACATCTTAAAAGAAGTAGAACCTTCTGAGACCAGGATAGAGGGCGCCCTGGGCACTTTCATGGGCTTAGTCGGACCCTTTGTACCCTCATGATGTCCCTGGTCACCACGGCCAGCCTCCATTAGAGGACACCACGCCTTCCACATCAGACAGAGCAGAGGGGCCAGGAGCGAGGGCCCACTTGGCTCCAGGACAAGAGGGCAGTAGGAGACGGGGGCATGCAAACAAATCCTCAGTAAGCAGGCAAACAGATGTCACCATGGCAACATTGAACTCAGACCAATATGATGAGCAGGTGCTGGAGGGAGAGCCTTTGGGGTAAGAACAGAGGTGGAAAGTTCTGGGGGTGGGAAAAACTGATGCTCCAGAGAATGCGCTGTGCACTGTGGGGCAGAGGCAGGGGGTGGAAGAAATGGTGGGGTGGGGTGCGAGGCAGGTTTGGGCGCTCACTTAGGCCTCCTGGGTGTTGACTAAACACATAGAGCAGCGGTTCCAAACCTGTGGGTCATGACCTCTTTGGGGGTCGAACGACCCTTTCCCAGGGGTTGCCTAAATACATCCCGCATATCAGATATTTACATTATGATTCATAACAGTAGCAAACTTACAGTTAGGAAGTAGCAACAAAAATACCTTTATGGGTGGGGGTCACCACAACATGAGGAACTGTATTAAAGGGTGTGGCGCCAGGAAGGTTGAGAATCACTGATATAGAGTCTATTCTGAGTTGATAGGAGGCCCCTGGACAGCCATAAGCAGCAGTGACAAGATTCATCAGTCAGAGGTCAGTCTGACCGTGTCAGGAGTGAGGGGGAGCAGGGGCCATGGAGAGACCAGGCCATCATCCTGGTGAGAGAGGAAGGGCTTTGGAGGTGAGAAGAACAGGTCACTTCCCGGGAATGCTGGGAGGCAGAGTGACGGACAGAGCCACAGCACCAGTTCGCTTTTTGTCCCCGAGGCAGGGATCAGACGTCCCCCAACAAGCATCGTGTTTGCTCAGCAAACTGACCTTCGTTCTTCTCTTGGACCAGGAGAAGGTCTGCATGGGACACCGAGAGGAGGACAGGGCCAGCCTGTCCAGGACCGAGCCCAGACCTCCCTCCTGCCGGGCTCACTTTGGGCAAGGCCTTCCTTCCTGCTGGGGGCCCCAGTGCTGGACGCTCAGCATCTCTCCCCGGACTCACCCCCTTTCCTCTCTCTGCAGACTCGCCTGCAGGCCGGCGTGGGCTATGGGAACACCCTCAGCTGCATCCGCACGGTGTACAGGAATGAGAGTGTAAGTGCCCCATGGGCGGGCGGGCACTGGAGCCACACCCACCAGGGCTTCCCACAGAATGGGGTGAAGCCCCCCAGGCCTGGGAACGTGGCCACAGCCCCACCACATGCTGGTCAATGCTGATGTGTTGGGTGGAGGCCCGCCTGTTCCTGCTCATCACATTTAGCTCCATTTTCCCTGATCAGCTCCCACCACCTAACCCTGCACCTAGTGTGATGCTATGGGTTACCTGGCTTTGTGTAACCGCTTTGGAGAAATTCACCACCGTGTGGAAAATTCCTGCAAAGAAACAGGGTGACCTGTCAGGTTTTCAAAACTTGGCGAGTGGCTGGTACCACAGGCTTCCTTTCATCCAGCGCTGGAGCCAGGCGCTCCGCCATCACACGCCCATAGCTGGCTTGAACCACAGCTTGAGGCCCTGGGATCCAAGGTCTTTCTTTGCAAATGGGGAAAGCCCGAAGGATGTTTTACAGAAGATGCATCAGGTGTCCTTCTTGAGAATTACCGGATGCTTTAGGAGGACGATCGAAGGCCTCTTTTGGGGGGATTGAAAATAAACTTTAAAATTTAGGATGACATGACCTGTTGTTGATTTAAAGCAACGGCCAGTTGTTAGCCCCACGGCCGTCCCAGGCTTGTCCTCAAGTCACTGGAAACATGGCCCTATTGTTGACCACTGTCCACATGGGACGTGGCCTGGAGCTGGGGGGCCTCCGCACGTACCTGCCCCTTATCCTCAGACCAAGTGTGTCCTGTGTCAGGGTGTTGTTCTATCCCTCTGATCAGCTGCTTTAGAACTGGGCGCGTCCTACTAACCTGGTACTAGCTGTTCCAGGGTAATGTGCAATCCCTCAGTGCCCGGGAAGTGGTGGCTGGTTCTCCCTGTTGGCACATGTCCCCCACGTGTCTGCCAGCCAGTGTCAGCTCCAGGGTTTCTGTGGGGACCATGGATGTTCCTCTGAGACACAGCGGCTCAGGGCTCAGCAATGCCCCAGGTGACCTGAGGAAGAGGGGAAGCAGGGTATGTGTGTGTGTGTCTGTGTCTGCTGCATGTGTGAGCAAACAAGCCTGTGTGAGGTGTCCTATCTCTGGCACATAAGGTGCAGGCACGTGTTCGGGATTAGCAGGTCTGCACGAGGCCTGGGTTTGTGCGACGGCTTTCAGGATTTTCACCTTGGGCGTGGGGTAGGACTTGGATGCCTCCCTGACTCCTCCAAGGCTGGGGTTTCCCGTGTCTGCAGAGCAGCTGTGCGGTTACCGAGCTTACAGTCTGAAGGACCTTCTCCACAGCCTCCAGTGTCCTGCCTGCGTGCACAAGCCGTTCCATGCTGTGTTTCCCCGGGGCTCTTTCCTCGAGCTGTTCTTCCAAGAGACACCCCTGCTCAGGGGCACCCATCTGCAGGCTGGCCCAGGCGCCCCTGGGGGCTATGGCACCTCTTCTTAGTCCCTCACCACAGCTCAGCACATTGTAGTTTCACTAGAGGCCCAGTGCATGAAATTCGTGCATGGGGGAGGGTCTCCTCAGCCCAGCCTACACCCTCTCCAATCCGGGACCCCTTGAGGGATGTCTGACTCCTGGGGATTGGGCATAAACCAACAGTCAGACATCCCTCTCACATTCCTGGACCATTGGCTCCTAGTCGCTCACCTGCCTGCCTGCCTG